>BQNB010139940.1:0-17483 GCA_026074375.1 Tanacetum coccineum
TTCTCTGCCATGTCAGTCCTTGTTAACCGAATTGTCCTTTGTACCCTCTAATTTTAAAAACCCCTTTGTTTTGAGCCAAGGGCACGTTTGGAAAGATGATGAACAGTGAATGGGATTTACCAGCTCTTTTTATAACTGAAATGGGTAAAACTCGTTTGAACTTTGGCTTTGTAACATAAATGGTCCTTGTCTTTAGGTTCTCTCTTATTTCTAGTTATAATTGATTTTCGGAAATTGCAAGATTGGCCCTTGTGGTTTCATAAAAGGGAATGGGCTAAGGATTGGGCTTTGACTGGGGCTTAACATTTCTGGCCTCGGCTTTGGATCTTTGGCTTCTTTTTGTACTCTTCTGATTCTCGTGTCCGAATTTGCTCGCTTTTGACTGTTTTCTTGTGATTTTTGACTTATCCATACCTGCACATACAAAACACAAATACAAGCATATTTTTGCTATTTTTGGTCTGTTTTGGGTTTAATTGGGTTATTTTAAGTATAAATGGATATGTGTATTTTACACTTATCAGCCACAATTGTATGTTTCTTACATTGCCATGAGATAAGTCTTTGTCCAAGAAATTGACAACCACGTGTTGTGGATTTCCTGTCAAGGTTGGACCCACCATAGTCACTATCAGAGAATGCTTCCAAGTCAAAGGGTGATTCCCTAGGATACCATAAGCCCAAGTGTGGTTTGCCCTTGAGATACTTGAAGATCCTCTTGACAGCATTGAGATGAGAAGTCTTTGGAGTAACCTGAAAACGTGAACAAACACATACTGCATACATAATATCAGGTCTAGAAGCAGTTAAGTACATGAGGGAACCTATCATAGATCTGTACAAGTGTACATCTACATCAAAAGCTTCCTCATCCTTTGTCAAAGGCAACTTGGTCTCCATGGGTGTGATTGCAGCTTTCACATTTACAAGATCAAATTTCTTGAGTATCTCAGCTACATACTTGTCTTGAGATATGAAGATTCCTCCCTTGTTTTGCTTGACTTGTAGACCTAAGAAAAATGTGAGTTCACCCATGGAACTCATTTGAAATCTGCTTTGCATCAAGGCTTCAAACTCATCACACCAAGACTTGTTGGTAGAACCAAAAATGATATCATCCACATACACTTGAACCAGCATGATATCCTTTTTGTCTCTTTTAATGAATAAAGTCTTGTCAATTGTGCCCCTCTTGTATCCATGCTTCTCTAGGAATGTTGATAAAGTAGCATACCAAGCTCTAGGGGCTTGGTGCAGTCCATACAAAGCTTTGACCACCTTATAAACCTTTGTAGGATGATCAGGATCAACAAAACCAGGAGGTTGTGAGACATAAACCTCTTCATCTATAGTGCCATACAGAAAAGCACTTTTAACATCCATTTGGTAAACTATGAACCCCATAAATGAGGCAAAGGCCAAAAACAACCTGATAGCTTCTATTCTTGCCACAGGAGCAAAAACCTCATCATAGTCAATACCTTCTTCCTGTGTGTACCCTTGGGCCACCAATCTTGCTTTATTCCTCACAACCACACCTCTTTCATCTCTTTTATTTCTGTAGACCCACTTGGTGCCAATCACCTTCATTCCATGAGGTAGATCTACAAGAACCCATACTTGTTGTAGCTTGAATTGTAACAGTTCTTCTTGCATGGCTTGAACCCAACTGTCATCTTGTAAAGCTTCAGCAATCTTTTTAGGTTCCTCTTGAGATAGAAAACATGCAAACAAACAATGCTGTTGATCTTTGTGATTGTTTCTTTGCTGTTTTTGAGTATGACTGAGAAGAGCATGAGCTCCTGATTTGTTCTGCACTTTGCTCCTAGTTTGCACAGCTGACTTAGGATCACCAAGTATTTGACTTTTTGGGTGAATACTATGAATCCTAAGTGTAGGAGTAGGACTAACTTCAATTTCTGTAGGAAGACTGTTGAAATCAGTGATCACACCTTCCTCATCATAAGATGCCTCATCAAAAATTCCTGTCTCAGGCTTGTGAAAGATTTCGAGCTCTGGCATAAGTGAATCATCATGATCAAGCCTACCAGTATTAACTGTCTGACTACCAGTATTAACTGAATGGGTACTGGTAGTGTTGTTTTCAGAGACATTTTCAAAGTGCTTTAGGGCAACTTCTTCCAACTCTCTTCTAAAAGCTTGAATCTTAGGATTAGTAGAGGAATTCTTCATCTCTTCTTGAGGTTCTGATAAGTTTTCCTCTTGCTTAGAATTTGTGGAAGTTGTCCTTGATGCACCTTTTTCTTCAGGGATCTTGACCGCTGAAGGCACAACAATAATCTCCACTTCCTCATCTTTTTCCTCAGAAGCAATGGACTCAGGTCTGTGAGTACCTGCACTGTTAGTTTCCTCTGAAATACCTGCATTGTTAGCTTGATTCTCCAAAGATACAGGAATATAGTTCATAGAATCAGTAAGATAGTCAATATCAAACATCCATCTATATCCTACTCCTTTGACATTGGGTTTTTCTTCAAGAAAATTAACATGCAGATTTACTTCTACTCTTTTGGTTACTAAATTATAAACCCTATAGGCTTTGCTGTTTAAGTGAGAAACCACTAAGATCCCACATCCAGATTTTCATATCAAACTTTCCAAGCACACTAAGGAGTATCTAGAAATTTAACATACACTCCAAAATGTCCTTAGGTAAGCTTATAATTGGTTTGTGGCCAAACAAAAGCTCATATGGAGTTTTGTGTTAAGGTTTTGCCACTTTTACCCTATTGAAAATATAGCAAGCAGTACTAACTGCTTCTGCCCAAAAAGTGGTTGGTAAGAGAGAATCTGCTAGCATAGTTCTAGCAGCCTCAATTAGGGTTCTGTTCATCCTCTCAGCAACTCCATTTTGTTGTGGAGTTCTGGCATTACTATACTCTTGTTTTATTCCCTTGTTGCCACAAAATTCAAGCATATCTCTATTCTTAAATTCAGTGCCATTATCTGATCTAATGATTTTAACTTTATGACTAAGTTGGTTTTCAATCTGTCTAATAAAGGTCTGAAGAATGCCACTAGTTTCATCCTTAGAAGCCAAAAAGAATACCCAACAAAATCTGGTACAATCATCAGTGATAACAAGACAATAACTTGCATGATTAATGCTTTTCACAGAAGTAGGACCAAAAAGATCCATATGCAAGGTGTGTAGTGGCTTGGTGATCAATCTTTCTAACTTGGCCTTGCAAGAGGCCCTATGTTGTTTGCCTTTATGGCAGGCAACACATGTGTGGTCATTTTTGAAAACCTTGGAAGGTAAACCTCTGACAAGGTTTCCCTTCACAAGTTTGTTTAGATTTTTAAAATTGATATGACCTAATCTTCTATGCCACAATTTAGATTCATCAGATGTGGCCTTAGCAATCAAACAGGCAAAACCTTTAGCAGGAGAAGGTGTCTTCATGTCAAAACTGTACATGTTGTGATGTCTAGGGACCTTTAAGAGTATCTGATTTTCATCAGGCATCTTAAAGTCAGAAGACACCACAAGACATTCAGTCTCAGTAAAAAGAACCTTATGCTGCTTATCACAAATTTGTGATATTGAGAAAAGGTTAAAATGCCCTAATTCTTTCACAAAGGACACACTATCAAAATCTAAATTACCTACTCTTATTCTACCTTTTCCAGATATGTAGCTTGATTCTGCTTTTAGGCTATTCTTACTATATATTTTATATTTCATTATATTATATATATTTTAAGGTATAGTTTGAACCGATCAACTGTCTTTAGTAGCTTCAAAACTTATTGGAGCAAAGGACTCAACCTGTTTCACAAGCTTGTCAAGCTCTTTCTTGACTTCTTCAAAACTCAATTTCCTCAGCTGATTTAACTTCCATGTCCCTTGATTCTTCAAGTAGTTCATCATATAAGTCTTCAGCTGTGATTGGGTCATGGGCTTGTTTCTTTTAGCTCTAGCTCTTTCTTGCTGAGGTCTTAACAGCAGATCCCTAACTTCCCATTACAGCATTAGTATGAGCCATTTTTGCTGTAGACTTTGCAAAAGGTCTTCTTACAGATAAATATGATTTTGAAAAATCCCTTCTTTTATTAATTTGATCCATTTGTGGTCTTTTGGGACTCATACTGTTTGAGGTTGGTCTAACAGAATTAACTTTAGGACTAACAGTATTAACTTTAGGCCTACCAGAATTAACTTTAGGCCTACCAGAACTAATATTTGTCCTACCAGTATTAATATTAGGCCTAACAGAATTAATATTTGGCCTACCAGCATTAAGTTGTACTGATCTAGGAACAAATTTATTAGAGTGATTAATTATGTTTGCATTTGTCCAAACTGGTTTTGTCATCCCATTACTAGTATTAACAACCCTCTTTACCTCAGCTTCCCTTGCCATTTTTTCATAATAGTCACAATCTCTAATTAAATGCTTAGGACTACCACAATTAAATCATTTTTTCTTTGTAAAGAGTAACCTTCCCCTAGTTCTCTTTTCATCATATCATTCCAACTCTTCCTATTAACTTTATGTGTTTCATTATCTTTGAGTGGTTGCCTAGGAGTTTTTATGTGTGAGACACAACTGGGTTGCAACTTATGTTGGATTTTGGAACGACACAACTTTTTCATTTGATACTTCCAACTTGACTTAGAATCTCATATGGTTCATGCTAAAACTTTCTGATTCAGTCTCAAAAAGAGTGCTCAGAGGTATCTTCCACAAGATCTTCTCATGTCATTGCGATTGACCAGGAGAGATGCTTCAGAGATTGTCATCTACACACTAATTTAGGTTTTTGAGGACCCTTCTTGCAATAAACATTAAAGGAATCATCAATTTCTATTGTGGTTTAGGAGTTTGTAATAATCTACACTTAAAAAGAGGTGGGAACCTTTAAATTCATTGGTCTTTGTAAATCTATGTACGAGGTTTCTATTGAATCCTCTTTTGAACACTTAAAGACAAAAAATTATTTCTTGCTCATAACTTAGAAACCTCCGTATTAGATTGTATTTCAAACCCTAAGCCAAGTTTATCATTTGAACTCATGCCAGAATTAATTAATCTCCAAAGATTCTTGGAAGAATTTTTCCATGAATCTACTGTTTTTCTGCAATTGTTCCTTTTCTTTTACAGCTTTCAATCCTATTCTTCTATATCTTTTAAGCCTTTTCTCTTTTTTACGCTATTTCATTAAGTTGTATTGCAAGCTTTTCATTTAGTGATAGTTGCAGTTTTGGAGAAGTAACATGTTGAGCTTCTAGTTTTTTAACAGTTGTACTTATAGGCAGTATTTGTGCTTCTTGATCACCTAACTGATTCATTTGTTCATCACACAGTGTTTTAAGTCTTATTTATGGAATCAAATGACAGGTTTTAGAACACAAAGATACCTCATTGCTTGAGCTGATAGCATATGAGCTTGTTTGTTTCTTCTGATTCAGTTATGTCTCCCCCAATTGACAATCCCATCATCCATTGTCAGCAAACCCATCTGATTCTTCTCTTGCTTCCCAGCTTCTTGATGTTGATAAAGAGAATCTCTCTTCTTCTTTCCATCATGTGTCCCCTTTGCTGTACATTCTCTAGCAAAGTGACCAGTGTTGTGACAATTGAAACACTCAAGCTTCTTTTTGTCAAGCCAAAAGGCGTTTTTCCATCCCACGCGACTTCCTTCCTGTTTTTCTATAGAAAACTTCTGCATTCGAATAGCACTCATTGCTATTTGCCAATTGATGTTCCATCTCTTCAAATATCTACATCATCATTCTGTTCCAAATTTCATGAAGTAGTCCCAGTCCTCTGATTGTTTGGCAAAGAGAGAATAGATTACTTCATCAGCAAAACCAACAAGAACTTCTTTTTTAGGAGTATTGGTTGAAGAAGTAGAAGGAATATAAGTACTGTAGGCACCAGTAAAACCCGACTTAACTTTATTAGTGCTACTTTTGCTTTGTGAAACAAAAGCAACATTTTGAGCACTTGAAGATGTTTTTGAAGCACCTTGAATTTTTTGCTCAAAAACTCTAAGGTTATTGTACAAATCATCAATAGATAAATTTTCAAACTCTGGATTAGTTCTCATTGTCATTGCCAGATTGGACCATGCTGGGGGCAAAGATCTGAGAAACTTATGATTTGCATCTTCAGTTGATACTTCAGCACCATGAGCTTCCAATTGAGAAAGTAACTGTTGAAATCTGTCATATCCCTTTTCTAGCCCTTCTTAATTGGATATTTTAAATGCTTTAAATTGTTGTTTGGAAACAGCCTTCTACATTTTCTTTGAATTTGCATTACCACCAAACCTAGTTCTGATGGCTTCCCAGATCTCTTTTGCATCATCCATTCCATGAAATCTTCTCATATGTTCTTTAGGAATGGCCATCAGCAAAATATTCTTAGCCTTCCTTTCCTTTTCAACAGCTTGAATCTCTACAGCAGTAACCGGTGAAAGTACTCGAATAACACCATCCTTTCTAGTTGATATTCTCTTCTTGGAGTTTCCATTCTGAATTACCTTCCATACTTCATTATCAATGTACTCAAGGTAATGCTCCATCTCCATTGCCCATATATCATACTCCTCCTTCTTCAGAATTGGGAGTTTGATATTTGAGATAGCAGTTGTTTGAGGAATCATCTGTTGTGGTTGTTTAGGTGCAGCACCAGTGTCTGATGCATCTTCATGGTTTGATTCTTCACCATCACTGAGATGTTGTGAGAAATCATCATTTGCAGGTTGTGACATTTTGTAGGAGAGTGTAGTTTGTTGTTTGTGGTTGTGTTGATTCTTCTTTCTCAGAGTCCCTCTAAAGGCTCTGATACCACTTGTAGGTCCTTGGTTTAGGATCTGACTAGCCTTTGTAAGACAATAGATAACTTGGATAAATCCAAATCAACTATATGAGAGACACTAACTATGAAAATCAAGTGTTAATGCGGAATCTTAACACAAGAGTAAAGAAGAAACGATAATACTATTTTTCTATAAAGCTCTATGCTTCTATTGATATTTCTCTAAAACGTAAAGAAGAAACGATAATACTATTTTTCTATAAAGCTCTATGCTTCTATTGATATTTCTCTAAAACGTTATGTGTAACATTGTGCCTTAGGGTTCCTCTTATACACACAGGAAACCCTAATGGGCTTTACAACCGTGTCAAAGGATAATACATATCCTTTCCTAAGATATCTCCTAAGATATCTCTAAGATAACTATTACTATTCTGTTTCATAAACAGAATTAACTATGAACAGAATTAACTATGACCAGTACTAACTTTAGTACTGCTAAGACTACCAGTATTAACTTAGTACTACCAGACTTAACTTAGTACTGCCAGTATTAACTTAATACTAACAGAACTAACTATGACTACCAGACTTAACTGTTATACTACCAGTATTAAGTCTGTTACAATCTATTTTCCCAACAGAGTGGCATAAGGTTAATGTTGGTGCCTAAATTGGCTAGTGCCATGTATTTCTTAAGCTCAAGAAAGTCACAGGGAATGAGAAATTTCCCAGGGTCCCCAAGCTTCTCGGGAAGCTTCTTGAGGAGGACTGCTGAGCAATTTTTAGTCAGAGAAATATTTGCCAATCCTAATAGTTTCTCCTTATCAGAAAGGATATCTTTTAACATTTTATGGTACTTTGGCAAGAAAGCTAAAGCTTCGGTAAGACTGATATTAAAGTGAAGTTTCTTGAACATTTGAAAGAACTTATGGACTTGAATATCAAACTTGCCTTGAAGCTTCTCCTTATTCAACCTCGAGGGATAAGGAATAAGAGGTTGATGAGGATTTCACTTAGGAGGCTCAGAAGGTGAAGAAACATGAGACGACTAAACTACTGGAGGTGGGACTCGTGTGGTACTTTCGGGAAGTACCTGGTCTGTGATCGTCTTCGGGTCTCGTTCCACCTCATTAGAAGAAGAAAAAAGAGGAGGAAGTGGAACTGAGGGTTTAGGTAAAACAATACCACTCCGTGTGGTAATTGCTTTGATTTCCTCTCGAGGGTTTGGTATGATGTTTCTAGGCAACGCACCCTGATGTCTCCCCTGAAGAGCCTTTTGCATTTGACCCATCAGATTTGCCATTTGGATATTTTAGGTTTGTAATTATTGTATTTGTTGGGTATTGTGAGTTTGCATTTATTTCATTTTAGCTTCAGTCGATCTCATATGTTGTAGCATCACTTCTTCCAAAGATGGCACATTCGACTGAGCTTGATTCTGATTAACATTCTGACCTTGATTTTGATTATATCCATGATTTTGATTGTAATTGTTTCCTTGGTTGTAATTCTGACCCCTATTTTGATTATACCCTTGGTTTTGAGAACCTTGATTATATTGATTTTGGTTCTGATTCTGGTTCATGTTTTGATTATTTTGATAATTTCCCTGATTATTTTCTTGATTGTTTCCCTGATTCTGATTATTTCCTTGATTAAATCCAGGTGGATTAAGATAATTATTGGAACGATAGCTTAAAATATCACGGTTACCTTGGGGTTGGTAAGAGTTACCACCTACATTATAGGTGCCCGTACATACTCTTGAGTATAGCCTCCGGCGGTTGACACTCATAATAAGCATGTGGACCACCACAAGTCTGACAACCATTTTGTATCGAATTAATTTATCGGTTCATAGAAGAGACGAGAGCTTCAACCTGCTTAGTGAGAGCGGTAATAGCAGCATCTTGAGTCGAGCTCCCACTAGCACTTGAAACTTGAGGTTTGTTTCGAGAAGTTTGAACTTTAGATTTGTTCTCAATAATAGTAAAAGCTTCTTGAGTATTCTTAGTCAAGAAATTACCACTAGCTGCAGAATTAAGAGAATCCTGCTCAGATTGATTTAAACTATTGTAGAAAGTATCAATCTGATGGAGAGGAGAAAAGCCGTGATGGGGACATTTGTTAAGAAGTTCTTTAAATCGGTCCCAGGCTTCAGAAAATGTCTCACCGAATCTTTGTTGAAATCTAGTTATTTCATTTTTAAGATTGGTGGTTTTAAAAGGAGGAAAGAAGCGGTTCACGAACTTGGATACAAGATCGTTTCAAGTTGTGATAGAATTAGGAGGTTATTTTTCAAGCCAAGTCCGGGCTACTCCCTCAAGAGAAAACAGAAATAACAACAGTTTAACAACGTCGCTCGAGACGTTATTAAGTTTAACTGTTTGTGTTATTTTCGTGAATCTTCGAATATGAGAATGAGGATCATCGTTTAAAAAACCATGAAAAGCGATGGCGGTTACTAGATTAAGTAAACTGATCTTTAATTCGAATTGATTAGCAAGAATATGAGGTACAACTATTGCTTCCCCCACACCATCGGTAGGTGCCTGAAGTAACTCCTCCATCGGACGAAGATTTGGATTCCGGTTTTGAAAATTAGGACCCACTGGAAGCGGTCCTTGAACATTATTCGGATCATTAGCCATATTTATCTCTTCAAAATCGAGTAAAAGAGACGGATCACCAAGATTTCGTCGTCGATTTCGGATAATGCTTTCGGGATTAGTAGACAGAGGAACAAAATTAGAAGAAGATGAACGAGTGCTCATGCACTAAAATAGAAAAAAAATATAAAAGAAAAACATTTTTGGATTTTTGATATAAAAATAAAATTAAAATATTTTTGGATTTTTGTAAAATAAAATAAAATAAAAATATTTTTGGTATTTTTTAAAATTTTTATATAAAAGAAAATAAAATAGAAGTAGAAAATATTTTTTTGGATTTTTATTTTTTTATAAGTACGAAATTAAACTTTCAAAAGAGAAAAGATCTTCAAGGCATCAACCTCAAAACAAAAACGTGAAAACCAGACAATCCTCCCCGGCAGCGGCGTAAAAAACTGATTCGTCATAAACGAGTCGGTAATAATATTCCCGTTAAATGTAAAAATTACTTGAAGACAAGTAATAGTTAATCTTTCGAGTATCGTAATCCCACCGAGAATTGAATTGAAAATCACGTTGATGTTTGAAATTTAAAAGCTTGATTATCTTTTAATTTTGGTTTTTTATTTTATATTTTAAACTATATATAAAATAAAACTAAGCTAGATTATACTAAATAAAAATAATCTAAGCAATTAAACGAAGAGAACTATATAAAAAGATATGCTTGCTAAGTGATTTGTTTAGATCCTATTAAGGTTTTACTTAACGATTTTAACTTCCTTAGAAAAGATAATTATCTCACAACGTTGGTAACAAATTATCTATCACAACGTGGTTTTTTAATTGAAAATAATTTTATCAGATATTGATTCTAAATAATTGCCTAATTATTCTTACAGCTTTTGCCCGCTCGAATAACCAAAACACTAATCTAAGTAATCCAAAATCACTAATCAATATTTCCACTTTTATAATCACACTTAATTCACTAAACAATTTATCACTTAACAAGCATATAGAAAATCTCTAAGCATGCTAATCAACAAATAAGCAAAAATAATCATTTTAAGCTAAATAAATCTAAACTAATAGTATTGAAAAGAGAAAGAGAATAGAACCGAGTGATGAACCGAATCTAATATAAACCACCCGATTTAATAAGCTAAAGCAAATAATCAAATTCGATCTAGCTTATTAAATCCTTAAGCTCTGGCCTTAGATGTAGAAGGATGGAATAAAAACTAAGACATGAAAGGTTAGGACAAAATAAGCTAATAAGATGAAAACCCTTTTTGAAAAATAAGCTATTTTGAAAACTATATTTTGTAAAAACTAGATTAAATCTAATAAGATACTTTTGAAAACTAATTAACTAAAAGCTATTAGAAACCTTAAAACTAAGATAATAAGCTCTCGAAACTAAAAGGTGATAAGCCTATAAATAAGCTGAGCACATAAGCTCGTTGCTCCTTTCTCCTTTGTTCAAATCTAGCTAGGAAAACAAAAAGGAAACCGAATAAGCAAAAGCTTATTGATGTTATAAGCTAAAAGACTAATTCGAATAAGCTAGAAAAGCTTATTCAAATCTGTAATAAGCTAAAAGAAAGGATTAAGCAAACGAAAATAAAGAAAAGCAAATAAGCCGAGGCTTATATTGATCTATAAGCTTAGATCTAAATCAAATAAGCTATAGAGAGCTTATTCGACTTATGAAATAAGTTAAAGGAAAGAAGAGTAAAACTAAATAAGCAATAAGCAAAAATAGCTTATACGAAAATAAGCTAGAGAAAAAGAAAAGAAAGGAAGAATAAGCCAAGTTTTAAACTAAATACCAAGGTTTATAAAACATGAATTCGAAATAAGCTAAAGGATGAGCTTATTCGAACCACAAATAAGCATTTCGAAATAAGCTATGGAACTTAGCTTATTCGAATAGAAAAAGAAGAAAACGATAAGAAATAAGCAAAATGAATAAGCACTTCAAGTTATACCAAAACAAACCTCAAACATCTTCATTAATCTCAATAAAAGAGTACCTTACAATAAGACTAAATAAGCTATAAAAGCTTTTTACAAATTCCTAATAAGCTGAAAATAAAAGACTAAATAAGCTAGAACAATATTTGAAAGTAAGCTAAACTACTACTAAAAACTAATCATTGAAAAATGGCCTGCTGCCTGTGCTTATATAGCCCAAACGTAGGGGTAAACTTGTAAATTTTGTCAAAACGCGTCATTACTAAGCCAATGATTGGCCTCATAATCCTATCCTCGTAACCGCCTCATCTGCCACAGAATGTATTCTCGATCCACCAATGCTTGCAAGACACGCGTCCTTGCCAGCAAATAATCTCTCGATACACCAGTGTCTAAACGCCATGTGTCCTTATACAACTGATAATTGTTGGTTCGGAATAATACTCTTTTCATTCTCATATCTGTCCCACATAATATTTTGAATTCATTTGTAATATGCTCAGCCATGTGTAGGCCTGTGAGTGGCTGAAATTAAGATAGTGGGTGAGAGTGGGGGTCTCCACGCGCTGCTTTGATTTAATTTTGGAGAGTGCAGTACAAACGCTACAAAAATGCACAGCTTACTAGAAATTGATATCTCTATTTTGTTCTTGGGCCGAGTTTTTGGACTTTCTTTCTTGCGCTTGTAATTTTTATATTTCAAGCCTTGCTGGGCCGAGTTGAGTTTTTCCTGAGCTGGTCCGAAAACATGGGCTGACCATGTTAAGATTTGTATCCATTGGTTTTTAATATGTATGGGTTGGTCCGACCTATATAAATGGTGTCGGGCCGGCCCAATAAGAGATAAAGGCACCGTCGGACTCGTAAATTCGCGCTCTTTCCATTGGAGTGCTCGAGGAATTTTTATGACTTCGTCTTGATCTCGAATAATAAGTAAACTTCATCGGATCGAACCTGAAAATTCATGTTTTTGCTTTGTTTTCAATCCTTAGTACCTGCAATACATAAAAACACAATACAAACATATTTGAAATTTAATTTTCCATATTTTAGTGTTTTTAGTCCGTTTTATAGTGTTTTCCAGGGTATAATTGATGTGTGTTTAAGCATACATCAATTTCCCCCATACTTAGCCATTGCTGGTCCCACACGCAATGTTTATAAAACACGCCCGAAAATAAATAACTTGAACCCCCTAACTTAATAACCCTTCACATCAAACAAGAACATAAAAAGTTTATTAAGAGAGTTTAAAATCATTTGTTTCTAAAGCGCCCCCGTTTTAATCATTTATTTTTAAAAAATAAAAACTAAGTTAAATTTTTTATTACAAAACATATAAAAGGCTATAAGAACGGGGAGTTCGTCATCCTCGATTTTCACAATCCCCAAACCAAGCTTAAAACGAAATCATAGCTAAATATAAGATTAGATACTAACGCTACTCATAAATGTTAATTGTGTAAACGTAGCTACTTTTCGCTCCCTTATTCCTAATTTCCTATAAGGATTTTATTCAAAAATATAATGTGAAACAAGATCACTTATTTAAATATATTAAGGCCTTATTATTATAAAGGTGACCGGTTTAAATCATAATTAGTTTGAAATCCTTTCTTAAAGAGACGATATACTGAGAATAAGGTCCATATTAAGGTTCTAATTTCGCATGATTTAGGGGTTATCCTTTTTATTTCATTCGAAACAACTCAACTACGAGTCTAGAGACGGAGGCTTTATTTAGATAACCCCGGAGTCAAAATTTGGCTTTGTTATTATTATTATTATTATTGCAACATTATTATCCCTCGGTCCTTTAAAAAACTGCAACATCGGGAGCGAACCGACCAGAAACAGTAGTCTTATTTCGACCTCGGTTCCTCGACCTTTTTGAAGGCTGCAACATCAGGAGCGAACCGACCAGAAACATCAAACTTTTATCGGTCTCAGATTATTATTATTATTATTACTTCCACCCTTTAAACGACTGCAACATCAGGAGTGAACCGACAGAAAACAGTGGTCTTATTTCGGCTTTAGTTTATTCCATTATTATTATTATAGCAAAATTTCAAGTTCTGTGGTCTTTTAACTACCTAGACAACGGGAGCGAGCCGTCAAGAATCGGTAGTCTATTTCCCCACAACACTGATAAAACCTCGATTTGTACCTTACTTTCATCAGAAGGAATCTTTAAGAAGTGATCAAAACTAAGAATCGCAAAAACCAAATCAACTTTACTTATTGAAAATTATTATTATTTTTTTACGTTTATTAAGCTGATAGGAGCAAAAAGCCACAATTAACCTCTATGAGCTCTAAAGAGATCCAACTACTCCACGCTTAGCATCTAACTTATATTCAACTCTATCATTTTTCATTCTTTGCAAAATTATAAAGTTTTGCAAACGCTTAGTCTCGAAAGCTAAGGGGAAAGCTAAAGTGTAATACGCGGGCAAGTCAAAATCTCCCTAGTTCTAGCCTACAGGCCTACTTATTTCTAACATTTTTATAACATTAATAATTTTTTTATAATAATACTAAAAATAAAAGAATATATTGGTCAAAACAGGGTTACGTGAGAACACAAACAGGCACATGTATGATCAATTTCAATAGAAATCCCCCCCCCCCCACACTTAGAATCGAACATTGGTCTCAATGTTCAAAAATGTCAGGTATTACCCCCACACTTAGCAAAGAAAAATGCAAATGCAAAAAATTCCAAGTGTGAATGGGGAAACAATAAATGTATATATGATCAGGATTGAGGATTCCCATGATATAATCATGTAAATGATCGGAGACCGAGTGATTGGAGGATTAAAAAAAAGCACGAAGTTCTTCAAGATCATAGGAAATCCTGCAAGCAAAAACAGAAAACCACGAAACACAACAAGGATAGAAGCACACCCCACACTTATTCATTACTAAATCTAAGCTAATATAATATTACTACTACTACTACTAGGATAAGTACATGTTGCCTCTCGAGAAGCGCTTGTTTTTGTGCGAGTCTCTAGCTTGACTCGCCTCGAATTTCTTTTTCCTTGGGGAGAAACCTGATCGAAGATTCGGTCGTCAAAGAAATTTCACTCAAAATATGACAGTTATTGATCATGAAATTATGAATCAGTAGATGTAGAGATTTTCTCGTAAAAGAGAAAATTACATTGTTTCGGAGGATCCCGGGATCGAAAACTTTGTCTTTATTTCCGAAAGGAAATGAAAGAAAAGTCTCGATCTCAGAAGGATCAGTCAGGAAAAGAAAATCTCTGACGAATAAAATAGAAGAAAAGTCATCCAGAAGGAGAATGGAAAATCTCTTAGAGTGAACTCCATTGATGGTGAATATTCTGGGATCAAATTTTTTTTCTTTATTTCCGAAAGGAAATAAGACTAAAAGATCGATCTCAGAAAATTTCTCAGAAAAAATGGAGTCACAGTCGGATAAGAAGAGAGGAAAATCATTAAGATCATGAATTTTAAGATCCTTAGTTAATGTATCAGATATATTTTCTTCAAAAGGTTTAGTCAACTCTCCTGGGTATGGCTCAATATCGAAGTAAAAACAATCATACTCTGGTGAAGATATGATGTGAGCGAATTCATCAGCGAACTCCTCATGATGAGAATCACTCCTATCGGCAGGAGGAAGCGGATCAATCGAAAGTTCAAAATGAAATGATTCATACTCAGGAAGAGAAAGATTAGAATGAGAAGTGGTACTGCCACTACTCTTCTCTTCGATATGATTGACATCAAAATAGAATGATTCGTATTCTGGAAGAGAATGATAAGAACAAGAAGTGGTACTGCCACTACTCTTCTTTTCGATATCAAAGCAAAATGTTTTATAATTAGGTGAAGAATCATTAAAATGAGAAAGAATGATGTCGGTCTCCTCCGCGAGAGAGTCACTATCCCTGCAGGGAATATGAGATGGGGAGAGAGACTCGACCACAAGATCAGATGGAGTGGGACTGCCACTCAAACAATGAATTAATTTATGAATTTTTAGCACTTCATCAAAACGATCCTCGCATGTGATGTTAATGAAATTAATCATATTAATTGACTCGTTTCCATGCTTATGAGGAAGTCTCAAAGTGCTTTCAGCATGAAAGATCAATTTTTTCAGCTTTGTCTCTTAGAATAATCTCTTCTCCATAGACATCGACTAGAGTACAAGCCGTCCTCAAGAAGGGTCTCCTTAAGATAAGGGGAATATAAGGATCAACGTCATAGTCGATGACAACGAAGTCAGCCAGGAATGTAAACTTCCCTACTTGTACGAAGACATCCTCGGCTATACCGACTGGATAAGCAATAGATCAGTTATCTAGCTCGAGGGTCATACGAGTAGGTACAAGTTGAGGAAGCATCAATTTTTTCCATACATAGAGTGGCATAAGGTTAATGTTGGCGCATAAATCGGCTAGTGCCATGTATTTCTCAAGCTCAGGAAAGACACAGGGAATGAGAAATTTCCCAGAGTCTCCAAGCTTCTCGGGAAGCTTCTTGAGGAGGACAGCTGAGCAATTTTCAGTCAGAGAAATATTTGACAATCCTAATAGTTTCGCCTTATCAGAAAGGAGATCTTTTAACATTTTATGGTACTTTGGTATGAAAGCTAAAGCTTCGGTAAGACTGATATTAAAGTGAAGTTTCTTGAACATTTGAAAGAACTTATGGACTTGAATATCAAACTTGTCTTGAAGCTTCTCCTTATTCAACCTCGAGGGATAAGGAATTAAAGGTTGATGAGGATTTCGCTTAGGAGGCTCAGAAGGTGAAGAAACAGGAGACAACTGAACTACCGGAGGTGGGACTCGTATGGTACTTTCGGGAAGTACCTGGTCCGTGATCGTCTCCGGGTCTCGTTCCACCTCATTAGAAGAAGAAGAAAGAGGAGGAAGTGGAACTGAGGGTTCAGCTAAAACAATACCGGTAATTGCTTTGATTTCCTCTTGAGGGTTTGGTATGGTGTTTCTAGGCACCGCACCCTGAGGTCTCTCCTGAAGAGCCTTTTGCATTTGACCCATCAGATTTGCCATTTGGATACTTTGGGTTTGCAATTGTTGTATTTGTTGGATATTGTGAGTTTGCATTTATTGCATTTTAGCTTCAGTCGATCTCATATGTTGTAGCATCACTTCTTCCAAAGATGGCACATTCGACTGAGCTTGATTCTGATTAACATTCTGACCTTGATTTTGATTATATCCCTGATTTTAATTGTAATTGTTTCCTTGGTTGTAATTCTGACCCCTGTTTTGATTATACCCTTGGTTTTGAGAACCTTGATTATATCGATTTTGGTTCTGATTCTGGTTCCTGTTTTGATTGTTCTGATAATTTCCCTGATTATTTCCTAGATTGTTTCCCTGATTCTGATTATTTCCTTGATTAAATCCAGGTAGTTTAAGATAATTATTGGAACGATAGCTTAAAAGATTACGGTTACCTTAGGGTTGGTAAGAGTTACCACCCATATTATAGGTGACCGTAATAGCATATACGTACTCTTGAGTGTAGCCACCGGCGGTTGACACTCATAATAAGCATGTGGACCACCATAAGTCTCACAACCATTTTGTATCGAATTAATTTATCGGTTCATAGAAGAGACGAGAGCTTCAACCTACTTAGTGAGAGCGGTAATAGCAGCATCTTGAGTCGAGCTCCCACTAGCACTTGAAACTTATGGTTTGTTTCGGGAAGTTTGAACTTTAGATTTGTTCTTAATAATAGTCAAAGCTTCTTGGGTATTCTTTGTTAAGAAATTACCATTAGCTGCAGAATTAAGAGAATCTTGTTCAGATTGATTTAAACTAAGCAATGATGGGGACATTTGTTAAGAAGATCTTTAAATCGGTCCTAGGCTTCAGAAAATGTCTCACCGAATCTTTGTTGAAATCTCGTGATTTCATTTCGAAGATTAGTGGTCTTAGAAGGAGGAAAGAAACGATTCACGAACTTGGATACAAGATCATTCCAAGTTGTGATAAAATTTGGAGGTTCTTTTTCAAGCCAAGTCCGGGCTGCTCCCTCAAGAGAAAATGAAAATAACAACAGTTTAACAACATCGCTCGGG
>BQNB010139942.1:0-17483 GCA_026074375.1 Tanacetum coccineum
CAGTTTCCTTTCAAAATACGCAGAGTAATTAACAACTCATAAATTCATTAGATTGCACTTTCTATAAATATTCAAGTCGTTAAATCTTGTTGTACCTTACAAAGACAATTCATCAAAGTTATCTTGCCATTTAAAGCTTGCTTATTGACCAGTTTCAAAAGAGTATCCAACTTGAAACCAACTTCAGTACCTGCATAATTTGGCAATTTATATATATTGGATCATGATGGTAAAAACATATGTTTAAACAAATACTAATGATCATTTTCTTAAGGCATGTTAGGTCAGTGATTGTTCTCACCTTAAGGACTTTTTAGATTTAATGTATTCCCAAAATATAAAATCTTTTTCAGAATTTGCATCAATTTAATAGAACTCTCGACCTAATAAACCAACAAGAGAACTAAAATAAGGCAAAACAAACAAAAAAGAGGTTACAAAACAAAAACTTTAGAGGTGGCAAAATGAGTAGGTCATGCGGGTAAGTTTTCTTGTAGGGGTAGTTGCGTTGAGTAGTAAACACATACATTTTGCTGAGAATTATAGTTCCTAGAAAAGTTTAATATGTCATATATGATTATAAAAACTATTTTTATTAGCAGGGTTAATCATTTTCGACCAATTTTGAACCATGAGACATGTTTCCTTTTAAACTTTTATACCCGTTTAATACATCTGACATAAAATGTAACCCAAATCGACCCATTTATAGTAGGGTCAAAATTGAAACCTTATGATTATTTATAATAGTGGAGCATCTCATGACAAATATCAATTACTTTGAAATAAACAAATATCAGAACATGTAAATATTACCAGGTATTTGTACCATAACCACTAACCTGAGTATTAAATTGAACTTTGAACAAAAAGATCATTACTTTCGACTCCATACATGGCACATTCATTAGGTCCACAAAATACTGCAAGATAGTCAAATGTTTCACGTTGTAAAATGGATAAGTGCGAATCTTTGTCATCCATTGCTAATATTGCACGCTGCATACGAGAGAAAGTTGCCACTATTGTTTATATGTTCTGATTAAAAATATGAAAATAGAGAAAGATAAACATATCATATCACATCATTCCCTTACTGTCATATTAGAAAGTGGCATTTTAACCTTTGTAAGCATGATTTCGACAGAATTGGCCCTACTCGGATCAATCTAGATATATATCAACAATTTTCAATATTACTACATATATAACAATGTCTCTTCTGCATATGGTGGTTATAAGGTAACCATGATACATTGCATTACCAAATGGACCATTTCAGGGCATTTCTTCTCTGCCTCTTTAGAATCAACTTTCTTGGGTGCTACGTTTGAGAAAAGCTCCTCAAGTTGAGTTATATCAAATTCTGGTGGCACACTACAAATAAGTCGTATGTTATAATAAAAAATGATGCCACCATAATATTTACATGAAATAACCAGAATTTACGTGAAATGCATGCATATCTAAGAAACCTTTGGCCCTCTCCATCTCTCTGGAATTCCTTCCACAAGGTTCCTTGCACCGCCCTAGTTAGCTTGTTCCAATGCAATGGATTTAATTTAGATTTTCCTGATACTGGTCCTCCGTGTGCTTCTACATGTTATTATTGTACAGTAATTTGCACCAATTCAAGAATTGCATTTAGGAGTTTGTTTTTAGAGTATCAGTTATGTTAACATCACTCATGTATCATGTCTACAAAAAATAGCATATAAAAGATGTGAAACGTACCTGCTGGCTGCTACCTTTATGATCTCCATGAAGAATTGTTACTGTCCTAACAAAGAACATCCACATCCATTTATAGATTGTGAATGCTACACTTTATTTGTGCTATTAAGGTTTCTACTGTTGCATTGCCGTTAAAATAGTAAACCTGTAAAAGCATCTTATAACTTTTAGAGACAAAGAATATGTACTCCATTTGTAGGTCTGCCGAGATTTAACATCAAATACTATAACAAAACCAAAATAACATAGTGAAAGTATGCTAGAATCTGTTCTGTTTTATCATCTGCTGTACTTCTCCAAAGCCAGCATCTCTAAGCATCTACAGAATAAAAGTAAATAAAGTACAAGACTACTATGTATACTAAGATTGTTTATTTAGGCTAGTAATGTATTCAGAACGTGTTGTTAATGCTTTAGACTGATGTGTACCTGTGGCCACAAGAAAAGAATGTAAAAACTTGTTTCTGTTGGGTTATATAATCTAATTAACAATTAAATTAACACGAGTACGCAGCGGAATAAATAATCACGTGTAGAACACAATAATTAACAAGATAGAATACATGTACCTTTTAGCACGAAACGATACACCGTTTAAAGGTAACCGTAAACTCCGTCTTCTTTATACGCGTGTGTATAATACAACGCGTAACCACTAGAATCAAAGGTATGATTCCTCTAAGCTTCCACACACTATATGTTCTTAGCAAATGACGAGGTATGCTAGTACTAGTAGTGGATAACAAACGATCTTCTTTATTCGTCTCTTGAATCTATCAACTTACGAACAATGAATCACCAAAAGGTGACAACCGAATTTAAACAACAACTAAAAGTTTTGTTGTTGTTGTCAATCGGTCGTAGTAAACCAAATACCCAAAAAACTTTGTGGCCGGTTGACAAAGAAAAAAGGTAGACGACTTTTAAGGTTTAGGATTTTCTAGTTATCAAATAATGAAACACTAAACTTGTATTTATAGACCAAGTATCCCAATCCTTGTGGGATTTCTTTTCTAAGCCGACTAGGGAATTAAAGGGTGAACCGAACCCTTTAAATTTCGGTTTATCAATAATTAGTCCCTCACGTTTAACCATTAAACGTTTAACTAATTATTTAATACTCGTTAACATTTAACGATCGTTCGTTACTCACTTAATACATTACCTTAATATATTTTCTCGTCATTTTACATATAAACGTGTGCGTCCCCTTAGGCTCGAAAATATTTTCGGACATATATTAATTCATATATGGTCATAATCCAACAGTTTCCATACCGAAAGTTTTGTTAAAAGCAATGGGAATTGAAGCTGAAACACCTATCATGTTAATTTTCTGCAGTAATCACTAATGAGAACTTTTCCACTTGGTTTCAACCACTTTTAGAAGGTTTGAAACAATGCAGGTTTGTCCTAGAAAACACGACAGAAAAGAATAAGAAAAAGAATGGCATAAACGACATCTGAACTATTCAAACTTTGTGATACTGAATGACAAAGGGTTGTACCAGATGGTGTTTGCATGTGCTTTTCTGTTTTAATACGCATAATAAGAATAAACTCACGTGAATATGGAGAATGGTGTCACGACTATAGATAACATCAAACGTAGTATCATCTGGATACGACTTTTTGGTACATTCAGAATCTTTTTCTGGAATGACAAATACAAACCCTAAATTGTGAGAGCCGAATTATTTAAAAGTTGTATACAGTGGTTTTTTATTAATATATTCTCAAAATCAATTCCTAAATTATCTAAAAAGAAATATTTACTTGTTTACATGAGCTTATATATTTTAACTTGCAAGATATAACTCAAAAACAAAATTAGTCTAGTGGTTATGTGGTTTGTTAATACCCCAAAAGAGTCAAGTTCAAATATTGTTAATGACAATTTTTTTTAAATTTCGAATTTATTATTAAAAAACAAATTATAAGAATTTATTATTAAAAAACAAATTTATACAAAAAAACTGTGATGACATGGCAAGCATAATGATGTGGCATTATGACGTGGAATAAAATGGTCAAATGCCTCGTGTTATATGTAATGTAATGCAGTGTAATATATATATATATAGAGGAAGGTTAAAATAAAAAGACAAATATTCGTGAGAAAGATAAAAAGAAAACTTTTTTTTAAAAAGTTCTCGAAAAATTCCAAAAAAATTCCATTAAATCAGGTATGTTGGTGTATAAAACTTTTGTAAAAGAAGTTTTTCTAATAATTTGATTTTTATACGTTTTTTAGATTGCGCAAAAAAAAGAAATTTTGATTGCACAAAAAAAATCTGTGATGCACAAATTTTTTTTCGACTTGTTATAAGTTGATATGCGCAATAAAATTTTATGCAAAAAGTCAAAGAAGAAGTTGGTACAAAAACGAATTTTTTGGCGGAGGGCACAAAAAAACCGATTTAATTGCACAAACGTTTTTTTTAATAAACTTTTTATTCGGCAAAACTATCCCACTTTTAGAAAAGCCTCCTATACAAACTTTTTCATGCAACACAACATACACATCTGATGGAATTTTTTCAGAATTTTTTGAGAAACTTTTTAAAAAAAATAAATATTTTTATCCTTCCTCACGAATATATTGTCTTTTATTTGATCTTTATCGCTATATATATATATATATTTATATTTATATAATATATAATATATATATAGGTATATAAATATTAAGAAGTTTTCTTAAATACGAAGGATAAGAATTAACTATAACCCAATAACCGCATATTCCAGATGCACCGACTAAATTAGAGATGCATATCCTATAATCTTAAGATGCATTATAAACGCATCATAATGTGTTTTCCACTAGCTTTAAATTAGAGCAAATATGTATATTTGATGCATTTTATTTTTTTGTTTCCTCTTCAAATGAATGCCAAGAAATCACAGTACAAGAACATCCATTTGCAGTAATACAATCTATCAATATCACATGCAAACAGAATTCCACAAATCCATTCAAGATAATCAACTTTTTTCAAAAACACTCGTCCATAATAAATAACAACCAAAAATTAAAAATTTTGATTGCATACAAAAATTAATACTACACCGCCTGACTATCATTGTACATAATAAACTGCAGCCCAACTTTAAGTCGAAGCTCAACTATAGTAACGTCCCTCACATCTGTGAATTACCATATACTATAGTTCCTCTTGTAATTCTACCCATTCAGCACGTATCCAATCTCCAACCAAACCTCTAGATCGGGTATACTTGAATCCGCGGACAATCTAACCACCTTTCTTCCGCTGGGGGTAGGGGCATGGTAGGGAACGAATATACCCTGCAATGACATAACCTATAAACGAACACATACAACAAAACCGGAGAAACGCAAATAACCATCTCTAACCTCCCGTCATTCGATGGCATACTAGTAGAAACACTTCTACTCATTCTTGGGTGTTTGCCAACTACGCATGTGGTACAAAACTAATACTCATTAGTAAAAACTAAAACTATCCACTAAAAAAACCACAAACTTAGCAATAGATAGGCATCACCACCACACACAAAGCAAAAACAATTGGAAACTTACAACGGGAAAACTAAAAAACCGAGGGAACATCCTGTTGGACACAACCCACAACCAGCAGATGGTATATAACTTTCCATTCAAAATTCCCTTCAAACTCACACCACAACATTTAACAACATCAAAACAATAAACCACTCCACAAAAAAAAAAACCGTAATACTGTTCCTTTCACGTTCCTTTCAAAACTTTCAAAAACTTTAACTCCACAAAAAACTAGATACCGAAAACAAAACAAAACATAATAAAAACAAAACTTCAAACCTATCATCAAAACTCCAAAAATCAAAAAGAAACTAATCTATTCTTTCCATAAATTTTTCCTTCAAAAAAAACTCCACTCTAATTAATAAACACGTAAATATACATACTCAACAACGAAGCAACCTGAACTCGCACATCCCAAAGACCTCTCGCCCCACTCCGCTCGCATTTAAACCAAATTCCTAATCCTCCCCCCCCAGATGCACTCCCCCATCCCCTCCCTTTGTCCGCTTTTGTGTGTCACAACCTTTCAGTGTCAAAAAAAATCCTTTCCTTACCACAAATCCCCCCCCTCTACCACTGGCTCTCCATCCGACCCCCTCCGATAACCACCAACCACCTCATCCTCCCATCCTCCGTCCAAAATCCTCTCTCCTCCCCTGCGAGCAAAATCCATGCCTTTCCCAGGACCCTCCAGCGCGACGAGCGCGAGGCCTCATCTCGCTCCCCTACCCGAATCCTCCGCTCTCCACTCCGATACACTCCTTCCTCAATGCCTCTCGACTCCGGGGTCCGTACCACCAGGCACCTCCGATCCTCCTCCGAGCGCAGCGTCCTATCCTCAATGCCTCACGCGGAACTCCTCCACCAGCCAATCAAACATATCCCCCTCTCAATCTGCACCCTTGCCCTCGCCACATCCTCCCCTTCCCGAATCCTCCCCGAAGCCCCTCACCCCCCTTTCCCTCCGGGGTCCAACGTCCCCCCACAACCCCCCCCTCAGCTCCTCCGGCATTCCATCTACTAACAGCTACCATCTCCACAAGACCTCACCCCTCCTTCCTCCACACTCACTCACTATCATATCCTCGCCCCCTGACCCATTCCTCCTCCATCCTACCGTTCACACCTGCCCCTCATCCGCCACGGCCTGCGCCGCGCGACCCGACCATCCCTCAATCCTCCGACCTCCATAAAATCCCTGCGCACCGATTCCTGCCTCACCGCCCTCACAAGGGAGGGCATTGATCCATCATTCCCCCATTTTTGTGAGCGAGGGGGGGTGCCGGGGGTCTAACACCTCCACTATCTTTTGAGCTTTCCTTCAAATCTGATCCTGATCTTTAATTGTAAGATTTCCAGATCTTGAATCTGGATTTTTTCAGCTATTTGAGTGTGTTGACTTTGCAAATTTGGTAACAAAAAACCGCGCGCGAGAGAGAGCGCGCGATTCATGTGGTGTACTCAGTGGTTGTAGTGATAACAGCAGCAGTGGAATCCTTTTCACTAGCAGTGGCAACAACAGTGGGAACAAATGAACTAACAGGGGGAACAGGTAGACTAATAGTGGTAAAAACTTCCTTCAAACCTCCAATGGCTAGTATATTTGTAACTCTTATAGAACTTAAGACATTTGCCATTTCCCCTGTGCTCTCACTCCCTTTGTCAGTGCTTTTGTTGCTGTCTCTTTCAGTGCCAAAAGCTGACAAATCCACCCCTTAATCCATCATCCCCCCATGTTTGGAGCATCCTCATGAACACCTCCTCTAGCCTTTTGAGTATCCTCCAAAGTCTTGATCCTGGTCTTTAATTGTGAGATTTCTAGATCTTGACTCTGGATCTTTGCAGCCATCTGAGTGTGTTGACTTTGCAATTTGGTACAAAATTCCATCAATTCATTTAGCTTGTGTTGCAAACTGCCCTCATCACCACCAAGAGAAGTAACCATTGGGGATGATTCATGGGGCATGGTAGAGGTCTTAGTTATGTTTTCCCTGTCATGCCCTGCATCTAAGCTATAGGCAGTAAGGAAAGCCTCTCCATGTCTATCACCTTTTGTGAGAGGTGCAGTCTCATTTGCTACAGGTGAAAGGGCTTTAGCCTGAGAAATCCGTATAGCCCTTTTGGTCAGTCTCCTAGGGGTGGTAGTTTTTGATGGAATATGTGCTGCTTGAGGTAGAGATGCATGTGGGGTAGTTAGAGTTTCTTGAGGTGTAGTTTGTATTGCTTGAGGTGGTGATTTTGAGTTTGTTGAGGTGGAGAAACATGCTGAGGTAAGGGTGTGTGATGGGGCTCAGGTTGGTTTTCTGAGCCTTCACCCTGTGGAACAAACATGGTATCAAACAGGGGGACAGTCCTCCCAGAAAAACTAGGACTGTTGACTCTTAGAGTTGTAAAAACCTTTTGAGTTTGAAAGGGGATAGGGTAAGTTTCAGTATGTTTAATAGCCCCAAACTTACTCATTTTTAAAAGTTTTTCAAGAAACCTAGGGTACATAAGAAACTTTTTGGTACCCTTGTTTTTAACATTCCTAACCATACCATCAAAAATCATTTTGGAGAAATTATAGGTTCTGTTTGTAGCAAGACAGACAATAGCAGTGTCAATATTACTACTGAATTCATTAAAAGCGGTACTTTTAGGACTAATACACTGCATGATGGTATGAATAAGGAACTTCCACTTATGGGAAAATTGACCTTTGTTAAAAGAAAATCTTTGATTTGGTGAAATATTGTAACCCATCCGTGAAAGATTTTCAAAAAGTTCAGTATCAGGCAAAGAACTTATCCCTTCCTCATCTTTTAGTCGGAGTTTCTTCCTAATTAATGATTCAGAGACAGTTCTTTGCTTGCCATCAATTTTAGCAACAATATGTGTTTCTCCATCTGCTGTTTCGATCCTATCAGTGGACCAAAACTGTCGGATGTGTGAAACATAGACAGTGGAACGAAACAATAAATCATACCTAAGAGTAAAAGCTTCAAGAAAGTCCACTATCTGGTGGAAGTCTGCGTTACGCTCTATTTTCTCCAAGATTGCCACCATGTTGTGGTAATCACAAAAAGCAAGTTTAGTCATGATTAGGGTTCTGGGTTAGTGATTATTAGAGGTATTGGAACTATAGGCGACTGTAATTGGGATTTTATTGGCACTTTAGAAAGTTAATGATAAGGATGAATCAAGATATTTGAAAATAAGAAATCTTTCAGAATAATAGAAATACCTTGAAACTCTTATTTAGGCAATTTTATAAGAGAATAGGCTGCCAAAAATCCCAACGAACATATTAATTAATACAACAAACTTTTGAGCCCAACAGTGCCAACGACTATATTGTCAGCGGGAAAATAGTCAAATAGTGGTAACTTATGCTAACAGTGGAAACAAATTGGTCAAACAATGGGAAATATTCCTAAGGGTATCAACTTATCTTTAATAATCAAAAGTAAGCCTACCCTATTCATACATACATACTTGCAAAAGCAAGATAGACATGCATGAATTCATGAGTCCTTTGCTCACTATTTGACCCATGAATAAAATTAATATACATATGAACCACTGTATCCCTATTTAGCCCATTTGAAAATTTCCCTTGGTCACCACCCTACCACATCCATACTAGATCAAATGTCTTGGCAGTATGAGACCCATCTCCAATAATTACACACCCAAATGCCATAGCACACCACATGCACACTAAAATCGCTTAGGGAGACATGAGGGCAACTCTTGTGGGCCAAATGTGTGTATAACCCATGAATGAGATCTCACACTACAGTGCCTCTAAAGTTAAGGACTCTAGCAAGTATTTAAACTGGCCTTCATTGTCACAAACCTTCACTCACCAGTGGGGACAGTCTAAGACTGGCCATGAGCATTCTATGAATACCCTAATCCTAGAGGTTCCTATACCCTAACCCAAGACAAATTTACTTACAAACATAGTACATAAGATGTGATTCTACCTTTTATACATTAGAAAGGCCTCTTCATGGCATGCTCAACCTGCAATTGTTAATCCAAAACCAAGAAAAATATTAACAGTGGAAAATTAACCCAACAGTGGAAAATTTTATACTGGCAGTGGAAACTTAACAGTGAGAAGAATGACTAACAATTGCATTTTATACTAGCAGAATTAACACTTATTGATCCAATAACAGTGAAAATCCTGTACAAGACTTCACAAAAATCAAAAGACAGACATTTTAGGGATTGACCATTCCAATACTGACAACTAAGTACTGGAATCTTCCCACGTCAAAAGGTTTGGTTAAGAGATCTGCAACATTATCATCTGTATGAATATGATCCACATTAATTAACTTTTTTTCATAGTAGTCTCTTATAAAATGATGTCTTATATCAATGTGTTTAGTTCTTGAGTGATAGACAAGATTTTTAACTATACAAATTGCACTGTTATTATCAATATATATCTTAGTGTTCATAAAATTATACCCATAGTCTAGCAACTGATTTTGTATCCAAAGAACTTGTCCACAGCCACTTGCAGCTGCATCATATTCTGCTTTAGTTGTGGAAGTGGCCACAATAGTCTGCTTTTTACATTGCCAAGAGATCAACCTTCTTCCCCAAAACTGATAACCCCTAGTGGTTAATTTCCTATCTTGATCATCACCATCATAATCACTGTCTGAGTAAGCCACCAAGTCAAAAGGAGACTCTTTAGGATACCAGAGTCCCAACATGGGTTAACCTTTTAGATACCTAAAGATTCTTTTAACTGCATGAAGATGACACTCTTTTGGTGTTACTTGCTGTCTTGCACAGAGACAGACAGCAAACATAATATCTGGTCTTGATGCAGTAAGATACATGAGAGATCTAATCATGGATCTATACAAGTGAAGATCCACATCTTTACCAGGTCCATCCTTTCCCCAAGGATTCTCCCTATCCATGGGAGTCTTTGTTGTCCTTACATCTGTGTACCCAAACTTTTGAAGAATATCACCAACATATTTATCTTGTGAGAGGAAGATGCCATCATTATTTTGTAGTAGTTACAATCCAAGAAAGAAGGTGAGTTCGCCCATAGCACTCATTTTGAATTTGTCATGCATAAGGGCCTCAAGTTCTCTGCACAGCTTTGGATTTGATGATCCAAATATGATGTCATCTACATAGACTTGTACAAGCAAGAATTATCTTTCGTACTTTCTGATGAACAATGTCAGATCTATAGTGCATCTTTGAAAGCCATTTTCCAAAAAATATTTGGATAAAGTACCATACCAAGCTCTGAGAGCTTGATGAAGTCCATACATAGCCTTCTCGACCTTGTAAACTCTGTCTGGGAACTCTGGATCTTGAAATCCAGGAGGTTTCATTACATAGACCTCTTCATCAATAGTTCCATACAGAAAGGAACTTTTAAGATCCATCTGATATATTGTAAAACCTATAAAAGAAGCATAGGCTAAGACTTCTTCATAGTCAATTCCTTCTTCCTGAGTATACCCTTATGCCACAAGTCTGGCCTTGTTCCTAATTACAATACCTCTTTCATCTTTCTTGTTTTTGAGGACCCATTTTATTCCAATAGGTCTTACCCCTTTAGGACAGTCAACCAACACCCAAACATTATGAATCTTGAATAGTAAAAGCTCTTCTTGCATAGCTTCTACCCAGCTTTCATCTTTGAGAGCATCAACAATTTTCTTGGGTTCTTCTTAAGACAAGAAACATGAAAATAAACAATACTGTAGGAGATCAGGATTAGTCTTTTGGTGAATTGTAGCTATGAAGATTTGTTCTTCTACATTCTTGGACTTATGTCTGGTTTGAACAGGAGTATCAATGGGACCAATTATCTAACTTTTTGGATGGTCTTTATTAATTCTGAGAGTAGGGGTTGGACTGACTTGTATGCCAGTCTCCATTTTGCTTATGTCAACTTCCACTTCAGTCAAACTAGTTGAATTAGTTGATCCCCAAAGAAATCTCCCATCTTATTACCTAATGACAGTGGCTCTGAGTAGCTTGACCCTTCTCTTGAAATGATCTTGGGAAGACTTGAGGTTATAGAAGGGATAGATTTGCTACCAGTTGGAATAGGTGTACTAATAGTGGGAACTGCAGTTTCCACTGTTGGGCTTGCAGGAACCTCAAGTGACTTACTATCCAAGACATTTGTACTAACAGTTGGTACTAGTAAACTAACAGTGGGAAATTTAGATTCTACTGTTGGTGATAAAACAGGCTCCACTTGATCAGCTAAGGAGTCTTTTGAGCTAGCAGTGGGATTGGTTCCCACTGCTTTCAGATACATCAGCAGTACCATCTTGCTCCTTTTAAGGATCATCATTTGCTTCACTGTTCCTCACAAAATCATTGGAGGTTTCCATATGAGCATCATGAAACCAATTTGGCAAAGCAATGAATCTTAGAGAGGACACATTATCCTTTACATCTTGATTAGTAGAAGATGTTCCTACAACAACAACTGGCACATAATTCATTGAATTGGTTAGAGAATCAATATCAAATAACCAATTAGGGCCAGATCCTTTCTTAATGGGTTAATTCTCTAAGAAATCCACATGCAGGTTCTTTTCTACTTTCTTGGTTCTTTTGTTAAACACCCTAAATGCTTTACTAGATAAAGAGTACCCAACAAAATAACCTTCATATCCTTTTGCATCAAACTTCCCTAAGTGGTCCAAGGTATTAAGGATCATGACATGACACCTGAATGGTCTTAAGAATCCTATAGCTGGGGATCTACCATTAAACAGTTCATAAGGTGTCTTATTTTGGGACTTGTTAACTAAAACCCTGTTTTGAACATAACAAGCGGTGCTAACTGCTTCAGCTCAAAAAGTTACAGGGAGTTTAGCATCAGCTAACATGGTCCTTGCAGCTTCAATGAGAGTACCATTTCTTCTCTCAGCAACACCATTTTGCTGAGGGGTTTTAGCATTGCTAAACTCTCTTAATACCTTTCTTAGAACAAAACTCATCCATTTCTCTATTCCCGAACTCACCCCTATTATCACACCTGATTATTTTCACATTAAGATATTTTAGATTTTCTATCCCTGTTATAAAATTCTTAAGAATGCTACTTGTTTCATCCTTAGATTTTAGAAAGAAAGTCCAAGTGAACCTAGAAAAATCATCAATCACAACTAAGCAATACCATTTATGATTAAGACTACTGAAATAAGTAGGTCCAAACAAATCCATATGCAAAGTGTAAAGGGGTTTAGAGACATAATTCACCAGCTTGGTCTTACAAGAAGCCTTATGCTGCTTTCCTTTAAGACAAGCAATACAAGTATGGTCATTTTTAAAACTTTTGGAAGGCAAACCTTTAACCAGATTGTTCCTAACCAACTTATTCATGGTTTTAAAATTCAGATGACCTAGTCTTCTATGCCACATCATACTTTCATCCACAGAGGCCTTGGCAATCAAACAAGTTAAGTTTTTATGAGGGACAATATTGTTTAGGTCAATGGAATACATATTATGCTGTCTAGGAGTCCTAAGCAGCACATGAGTATCATCAATCTTAAAATCTTTTCCCAACACAAGGCACTCTGAGTCAGTGAATAGAACACTATTTTTTGTCACAAATTTGAGACACACTAAACAGATTATATTTCAGTTCTTTCACAAAGTAAACATTCTTAAATTCAAGTTTACTAGTTTTAATTGTGCCTTTACCAGTAATCTTTCCACCTCCATGTCCAAATGACACATATCCTCCATTATAAGGCTCATACTCAGACAGATAAGATATGTTGTCAGTCATGTGTCTAGAGCAACCACTGTCCCAATATCCTTTATCATCAATTTTATCCTGTAGAATACCCTGCACATATGAAAAGAGAATTAGTTCTCTTTAGGGACCTAAGCTATTACTGACTTGAGCCTGCCTCGTGTATTAATGTATTGAAATTTTTTAAAGGTTACTGATACACCATTGAAATTTAAACCTTGACTAGAAGTATTTTCCTTAGGTTTCCAAATCCAATGAGTTGAGGCCTTAACAGCTTTTCCTTTGTTTCCTAAATCAGCAGCAACTGTTGGCTTAGCAGTGGGAACTTTTGAGCCAACAGTGGGAATTTTTGACCTATCAGTGGGAACTTTTGGAACCCAAACTTGTTGTTTAACTATTGTTTTTCTTTCAAAGGGTCTTTTTACTTTTGAATGTGTTGTTTTAAAAGATGTCATTTTTAGTTGAGAAGCATTCATGTTTGGTTTGTTTACAGCAATGGGTTTTGTGCCAGATTTGAGCAAAATAGCTCTGGGTGTCATACTCTTATGAGTATATATGGATTTCCCATTGTTTTGAGAATAATTAGCCCTTGGCCAGGTTTCTCCCTTTTCCACCCATATACCACAGTTAGAAGCCAGATGATCAAAGTAACCACATTTATAACATGCTTTATTTTGCATCAAAAAGTCTTTTCCTAGCTGTTGGGATTTTTTATTGTTCTAATTCCTTTGGTTCCCCCTAACTCTAGGACTTTTTGAAGTGTTTCTATACATTTCAGCATACTTCACAGTTGGTTTCCTAGCATTACCAGTATTATTGACTTTAATGGCATTAGGGCAACCAGTTCCTTTTACAAACTTAATCATAGACTTTGACACAACATTACCAGATAATCCTCCTAGTTCAAAAACAGAAGTATTATTACCATCTAGGTGACTCCTAACATCTTTTGACACATCTACACTAGGTGTGGGCCTAGTATAATCAGTGACAGTGTCATCTACAAATTCAGGTAAACCTGTCCATGACAGATCTCTTTAAGGAGGTGAATAAACTTGGGCAGGAGGAGGAGGTATAGCAGTATACTCATTAAATCCCACACCAGTTTTATCTTTAACAATTTTTTGACTCTATAAGAGATCATTTAAATCTTTTAAAGCATTTCCAAATCCTGATAATTTATGATCTATTCTTTCTTTTTCCTTCTTTAACTCCTCAGGTTCATTTTTTAGAGATTCATTTTATTATTTCTAACCTCCACATCTCTCTTAAGGACTCTAATTCTTTCACAGAAATTAGTTTCATTTACTTTAAATTCTACTAATCTAGCCTTAACTTGTGATAATCCTCTTTTATAATTGAACAAGTCAGATTCGCAATCACTAAGTTCTTTATTTAACTTGCTAATCTTAGTCTTGAGGTTTTCTGTGTTTTTCCTACATGATTTAGAACAATAGGAATCATCATATACCTCATTATCTGAGCTTGAGCTTGACATGGCCATAAGAGCAAATTCTGTTGGAACTGTATCTTCTACCACAAGTGCATGGTTTTTTTCTTCATCAGCCATATAGCTCCAATCTTATTCAATGCCATCAATGCCTTTGGATCAGGTTCTTCTACCTTAGGATCCTTCATGTAGCATTCTCTCTTTCCTCTGTCTTGACTTCTTGGTGCTCTGCACTCTCTAGCAAAATGACCGATTTTGTGGCAATTAAAGCATTCCACCTTTGATTTGTCAAAACCAATTGCATCAGATCCTTGAATGGTAATATTCTTACCAGTCTTCTTCCAAAGTTTGTTAGCCCTCATGCTCAGCAAAGCCAAGTTCCATTTGATGTCCATCTCTTCTATATCATCTTCATCAATCTGAGTGATGTCCTCATATTTGATTTGAGAACCATTTGAATGAGTAGTTATGTATGCACAAATAGTATCATGGCTTAGACTAGCAGCTACAACATCAGTGCTAGCAACAGAAACTTGAATACTAGCAGTTGGAACACTAGCAGTGGGAACTTCACCTTTTCCACTGCTGGTGTTTGATGAAGAAATGAAGGCCATGTTTTGTGAGTTTAATCCTGCCTTCTTTTGGACTTCTAGTTCATAGACTTTGAGATGATTGTACAGATCATCCAGACTCATTGTCTCTAAATCATCTCTATTTCTTCAAACAATGGTGTACATTAACCATTTTGGTGCAAGACTTGTCAAAAACTTCTGGTTTAAATCATCTTTTTTAATTGGAACATCCATGAACTCAAGATGACTCACAATAGCCTGTAACCTATTAAAGGTTTGCTCAAGTGTCTCTGACCCTTCAGCCTTGAAGTTGCCATATTGTTGCTTTAATTGATTCTTCTTTGTCTTTTTGGTGGCTTCATTTCCACCATAGGTTTTCAAAATGGCTTCCCAGAGTTCTTTGGCATTATCATATTTGTTGAATCTCAACTAATGTTCATCAGGGAGAGCCAGCAACAGAGTAGTTCTTGCCTTGACATCATTTCTCCTTTTTTGCATGTCTTCAATAGTTATAGCTATAGTTCTTCCCTTCTTCTTTGCAGAAGCTTCACCTGATGCAGCTTTTATCTCTGGTAGTTTCTTCTGGAGGAGCTTTATACGAGTCACCAAATTCTATGACTTCCCATAGAGCATAGTGTTCATGTTGTAGGTACTGTTAGATTCTGAATTTCCATTGTTCAAACTTTCCAGTGTCAAGGATTGGGAGTTTTGTGGAAGTGGGAGTTGAGTGACTATATGGATCCATTTTTGTTTGTGGTTTAGTGATGATGTAAGTGTGTTATGATTCTTTGATCAAAGTTTTCTCAACAAGCTCTGATACCACTTGTTGTTCCCAAACTTGGATCTAATGCCTTAGGTTATAAGGTTATTGTTACCTTGGATAAATCCAAACTAACAATGTGAGAAACTTTGTTAATATGTTTCACCAAAGGCTATGCGGAATCTAACCTTTAGTGATCAAGAAGAATAACAATGAAATAACAATGAAATAAAATGAAACAGTGAATTACGCAAAAAGCTTTAATATTATTAAGGCAATAATACGAGTACTCAACCAGTACTATGGTTTACAAAACCTTAAAGCTATATGAGAGAGTATATCAAGGATGCATATGAGATGTATATTCTACTTAACCTAAGGACTCCTTTTATAGTCCAAGGAGTCCTGTACATAATAGTGTCTAACCAAATATCCTAAAAATATGAGATATACACAAAATACATTCTAAATATATCCATTACGCGTCTTTGACTCTGAGTAGTCCTTATCTTCATGCAGCAGTGGGAAGTCTTCAATAGTGGAAGCTCTATAGTGGAAAGCTTACAACTAACAGTGGAAACTTCTTCTAGCAGTGGGAACCATGTAACTAACAGTGGGAATGCCTTGGCATTTTATTCCCAACAAATGAGACTAAGTCTAAGTCTAACCAAAGAAAATCTAGTTTTGCTAAGATAGAATTTGTTAAATCTAATGAGCATGTGAAATCACCTAGGGAGTTTGTTAAGAAGTTAGAGAACAGTAAGCAAGCTGAATACCCTAGGAAAAATAATCAAAGTCCTAGATGTAACAAGAGAAACTAGAATAATTTGATGACTCAGAAATTAGGAAGTAATTTTGAGTTTAAAAATAAAGCTTGCTATATATGTGGTAGTTTTAACCATTTGATCAAAGATTGTGATTTCTATGTAAAGAAAATGGTAGAAAAACATGTATGGAACAATGCTAGAAGGGTGAATCACCAAAATTCTCCAAGAATGTCTCACCCACATCCAAAAAGACTTTTTATTCCAAGAGCAGTTTTAATGAGATCTAGACTTAAAACACTTAATACTGCTAGGCAAAACTCTTCAAGAGCAGCAATATCTGTTAATACTGCTAGACCAATTAATATTGCTTACCAAGACCAATAGTGAACTGTGTAAGGCCAGCACCAAATGTTTTTAATAGAGCACATTCGCATGATAGAAGGCCCTTTAACAAGTTTACAACAAATAAGAACAGTAATTTCAATGAAAAAGTTAATATTGTTATGGGAAATGTTACTACTGTTGGGCCAAATGCAGTAGTAAGTGATAATAAGGGAAATAAGGCTAATGTTGTTAAGGCCTCAACATGTTGGGTTTGGAGACCAAAGCAAAAAGTTTTAGACCATGTCTCCAGACACAATGGTGCATCAATGAACTTTAAATTTTTTGACTATATTGATGCACAAGGCAGATCCAAGTCAGTGATGGCTTGGGTCCCCAAGAGAAACTAATTTTCTTACCATTATGTGCAGGGAAATCCACAGCAAGATTTGAAGGATAAAGGAGTAATTGACAGTGGATGCTCTAGGCACATGACTGGAAACAAGTCCTACCTCTCAGATTATGAAGAAATTGATGGTGGATTTGTTGCCTTTGGAGGAGATCCCAAAGGAGGTA
>BQNB010139944.1:0-15542 GCA_026074375.1 Tanacetum coccineum
TGATATAAATTGCTACACCAAAGTCAACTATTTAAATTATATCACCAAAGTTAACTAAGTCCTGAGTGAAAGAAATTTATCCTGCTATGTAGTCGAAACTGTAACATCAAAACGATAACATAAAAAATCAACTAAGTACCGGATGTACACAATTCTCCCTCTAGGATGATGACTAAGGAATCATCCTACACATGGGTACATCATATATCAACTGGAACTGCTTACTTACCTTCAGATACCCGTGATTCCATAAGAAATACTCTGTGAGAAGATCTCAGAAAGGACTCTCTTTAAAAATTACTCTTGATCATCCCGATCTATATCCTCTTATCTATTCTGTAGGCTAATATTGATGATCACTGATGGAGACAACCCGATGAAACGAACCCGAGAATGAAGCAAAATACCAAGCTTGTGACTTAATCTTTTACTATCTGTGTGACGAAGAGCGGTGCAGAGGAAAATATCTAAGCACCATATACTCACCCAAAAGTATATAAAAATACAACACCTCTTGAAAAATTCTCAACTACATGACACATTGAGTACTATAATGTAACTCGTTAAAGTGGTAGCTATAACCCGTGAGTACTACAATGTAACTCCTTACATCTGGTATAACTAGATAAATCAAGTCTTCGTCACAAATCGTATATGCCCGAACAAGTCATCTTCGTTGTAAAGGTAGAAGTAATCAAAGAAGAAATAAGTACACTCCTCGAGAAATCCTACTTCAATCCCAAATAAGTAACATCGAACACGAACCCCGTAATCATAAAAATTAAATAATAACCATTAAGAGTGAAGGTAAATTTTTGATAAGGGTCGTTTTCAATGTAATGTATTGTGTTTGTTGTATTGTTGTTCGTGAATTTTTGATGTAATAAATCTCGGTCTTTTTTACTTTACCCGACATGATATTGTTTTAATACCCGACTCAATCCGATAATACTAGCATACTCAACAAACAAAAACCCGACCAACAATCTAAACCATATACAAATTTTGGCCCATGATTTTACTTGATAAGACCAGGTTTGCCCATGATTTCCTGGCCCAATAACAAACAAATCGTGGCCCAAATCGAGTAGAAAGAAAAATAGCCCAAATATATTTGTGATAAACCCAGTCCATCACCAACTTATACCCTAATATGGAGATATATATAAGCACCAGATCCCTAATTATACTCACATTACATGCTAACCCTAATCACAGTTCTCATCCATCCGCCTTCATTCTCTGATACATGCACATCTCCCTCTCATGAAATCTCCATTGCAAATGAGTACCCCTATTTCCAAACCATAGGAAGTTATGCTAAATCTCTTCATCCTTTTTACTTCAGTGTCCATATAATCACACGAAAACCTCACATCATCAAATCCCTTTTTTTATCTGCCGATCACCATCGAACCACCAAGGTGTCACGAATCAAGAAGTAATATGTCTTCAAGATCCTTTCATAAAGGGTCTCGGGTAGGTTAGTTTATTCATGTGATTGTTTTGACCGAAAGAAAAAAAGGAATAGGGCACTCTTGTCTTGTTCATTCTTTAAGATTTTGAAAAGTAATAGAGGCTATGCTTCTTAAAGATCTATGATGAGATTAAGTTTAACTAAAAAATCTTAAAGATTGGGAATAAAAGTTGAACAAATCTAAGATCAATCTTCGATATGATTTATTGTATTTTTTTGAGTCTTGATGGTGTATTGGTATATTAAGGTAGATGAAGAAGATGTTATATGTGACGATGGGATTAAGAGATTAGGTTAGTGGATATGTTGGTGATTGTTGAGGCTGTTGTAGATTGTTGTAGTTGATGGCTGTGTTGTTGTTTAAATCGAGTTTGTACTTCTTCTTCTTGTCCTTTTCATTTGGTTTGACTAACTCAGTCGTTGATCGAGTTGACCCTATCAACTCGGTAATTACCGAGTTGACTCGGTTTGACTCATGGTGAACTCAAACCGCAACATAAGTTGGATCAAACCGCAGGTTTATTTGTGGTCAAACCGCAGGTATCTTGTGCTCAAACCGTATGTTGCTTGTGTCAAATCACACTTCTTTTTTTGCTCAAACCGCACATTTATGTGGTCAAACCACATAAAATGTGTCAAACTGAAACTTTTGAAAAACTTGTTTTTTGTCCTAAAAACGTAGATCTTGGTGTTGTTCGGTTGTCATAAAGACATCTACACAAAGTTTTACAACTCCCTATGCAGTGTACCTAATCGTTGTAGTGCAGTATAGGCAAGACTCGGGGGATGTTATCGTTCTCTAGGGGAATAGGTTGGGAAGGCTCGATCAAGATCTAACAGAGGTCTACGGGGTTGATAGAAGATTCTTTTGTATTTTATTTTATAGAAAGCAATAAAAATCATTGGTTTGATTAAACTAATAAAACTAAATATAATCTAATCTACTGGTGATAACTTTATAATAAAAAGAGGTATTTACTTAATCATGTACTAATCCTTAGATTGATTCTCCTAATCATGTTGCTTTGTCACACTTGTGATGATCTGTGTAAGTATTTCCTAAGTCATGAACGGATTACACGAACCCGTCGTCTATTTAATATTCCGTTAAGGCAACGCACAAGTAAGGTAGTATGAAGACTATTACAAGGCCCCTAATAGTATATTAAATGAAATTAAAATATCTTAAGAGGGATCAACCATATTAGAGGTAAGGTAGTATGAAGATTGTTACCGCTGATATCCTTTCTACACACTCGCGTTTCCCTAGACGTCTATGCCAATTTAATATCTTATGGCTAGTTTTCTAATGCCTAACACGCATATCCACCACAAGAAGCAAACATTAAAAGGATCTACAATCTAAGTTTCATACAATCATAAGTAAATACAAAGGAGGGTTTAGCCTAGCATGTTATAAAGAAAGCAAGAACATAAATCAATCAAACAACACATAGACATATTGAATAATTAAAGATAAACAATCTTACTTGATTAAAACATGGATTAAGGTCAGTTACAATAGGGTTTGAGGCCCTAAAAATGGCTAAAAAGTTGCTAGAATGATTAAGGCTCGTCTCCTAAAAATACAAACTTACACACTAAAAACCCTAAAATCGGTTTTGTATATATAAGAAAAGCGTCACGACGGCGTCGTGTTGTAGTCGTGACGCCGTCGCAAAGTAGAATCTTCTAGAGCCGGTTTAAGTTGGCTACGTCCTGACACTGTCATTAAATCCATGACGCCGTCACCATAAAAATCCTGATGTCGTCGCTTGAAGCCTGCGACGCCGTCTGCACGCTCTGTATGCACAATTCTTCAAGATAAATGGTGTAGAGTCATAGTCTTGTCTGTTTCTTCTCAAAATGAGCCCAAGTCACGTGTATTTCCTCCAAATGAAATCCAAGTGCTAAAATCCTGAAAACAAATGATTAAGCACATAATCTGGGCATATTTGCATGATTTATGGGGTTAAATGACCCCAAAATAGTGTATAAAATGACACCTCATCAAATACCCCTCCACTTGGGATTTGCTTGTCCTCAAGCAAATGGGCTTTTCTACTTAGACAATAGCAATATTAGGGGCATTTAACCTACTCTTTAAAAGCAGTTTATAACACAACCTTTTAGACCTCGTAATTAAAAGCATGGAAAGTATATACTAGCATCTCACATAAGTGTTTGAGATTCTCTCTTTTTCTTGGGTGTATAATAAATTATAACAACTAGAGGAAATAGAAAATTAACACTCATTACTTGTCATAGCATATAAATTACCATAGGCTTGGTAAAGGATCAAACCTCTACTGCTAGGCGCAAGTATTGATCATTACTATCAAAGAAGTCTTTTAATGGTTTGTGATGTGTAGGTGTAACATAACATTAATGGAAACGGAAACGGATGGGATATATTTAGGGAGTGACTTTTGGTTGAATTTGGGGTGAAAGGGTTAGCTAATTATTTATACGAATACACACTGGTTTGGTTGCTAAGCCAAAGACTCGGACAAGATATACAAACTCTACAAAACTCTACATCAATCTCTTTATTTTTCTTTTCTTGACTCTATGATAAAAATAAACATAAGCAAATGGCAGCCTGTACATTTTTTCACTCTTTTTTTTTGAAATTTTTTCTTTCTTTTTCATATTTTTTTACACGTTTGCCGTCTATTGCTTAAACATATAATACATCATGGGGGTTTATAGATACACCCATACACTTGAACTTTTACATACTCGATAATTACAATCTAACTAATGACTCGAATTGAGTTAGATCAAAATAACATGGAGATTATTTGACAAACATATGGGGGTATTCACTTAACTTTTCTTCCCCATTCTTCTGTAAAATTGATACTACCATGAATCTCAATCGTTCCAAAACTGTATTTACAAGGATAAGGACTTAGCAACCGTGTACTCAATAATTAACTTGGGTTAAAACAATATTGTACTGAAAGCGAGTACATACAATGTAGGCTAAGGCGATTTGGGTGTAACAATTGGTTTAAGGGTAACAATGCTCTTTATTAATAGTCCGGCTTAACCAAAAAATTACGAGAACCTAAAAAGTATAGGCTTGGAGGGTTGTACTAGCGGTATCCTGCACTAAAAATTAGTGCATGGAAAAGGTGTGTGTTATCCTTATTTTCATATAAGTCAAACAAGAATGTTATCGGTCGTCTTAGTCGTAATTCGTCTTGTTAAGTAATAGGCTAGTCGGGATTAACGGGCTTAGACTTTAAACTAATATTGTCCGTGTTTCGGGCTCAAAGCCCAAGACAAGCCAAGCCTAGCTCTCCATAGGGCAAGATGAAGGCTTAGGTTATAAATAGGACCCTCTCCATACATGGAGAGGGTGTTGGTTACATTTGCTTCATTGTATGTGTGTATAACTCACCAAATTCTCTCTTTTCCTAATCTAATATTCTTCACTTTCCATTCTACTTTTCTTTAACTTATTTCGTGTTATTATGGGTATTGGTTAGCTTATTATTATGTTTGGATCTTAGTTATTTGGGATAAAATGTGATTAAAATGTGATATAGAAGAATTTGATCTTTAAGACTCTAAGTGCAACTCTTTCCTTGATGTGCAAAAAAAATTTAAATCTCGAAGCACATGTGTTGGGGGAGTATTTCAAAATGTCTGTATCAAAGGTTTTATGGTTTGATCTCTATACCCAACAACCAATTACTCACTTCGTCGATGAAGTAATAAGGTGGTTAAGGTTAGGTATAAGTCCTATGATCCAACCAGAACTGAAGGGATCTACCCATGGACATTCCATAGTTAGATTAGAAGTCCTTAGGTATGATTGGAGAAGAATGAGAATAAGGGAATAATGCCGATTAAAATTAAGCTAGCACTAGAACAATCAAAACAAGGTGTTAGTGATGACGTCTTGGTAAGTATTGAAGGGGTTGAAGAATTAAAAAGAAATGTATGGATAAAGGGTGAAAAGAAAGAAACTATCCACACAACTTAGGCAGAAACTAGGTCAATACATAATCAATCAAAATCACAAAGATGGTTGTTGGTATTGAAGAAAGCTATCATGGACCCAGTGATGAAATGCACAACCCTTCCCAGCCATTCAAGTTTCTCTCAAAAGAGACTTGTCTCATTTGTAACGGAGATACACACGTTATCTATTGACATCTCACTCCGATATTATTAATATTGAAAAGGTGGCAATCAGCTCTAGCCTTCGATTACTAAAACCAAAGTGCACAAATCGAGTCTAGAGCTAAGAGAGATCAAATTATAAATCTCATTAGGACACAATGTCAAAATACACTTGTTGAACGCCATTAAGTTCATAAGTTGTAACCAGAGTCCTACACATTATCCTTGGGATCTTGCCAGAACATCTAGAGTGATACTTTTTAATTTCATAGTGATGAATGGATCCTTCTAGAGTCAACATCAAACAACTCTGTGGTAGGTGATTTGCAAGATTCTATATGAATCGAGCTTATGCTAACTGGATATCGATTTTGGTCTAGTAAATGAATTGACGACTAAATCAGAAAGATAGTAACTATTTGATTCACTCTTAATGTGATGCTTACTTTGAGACGTTCTGGTAATGAGAACAAGCAAGCACGGTGAATCTAATACATTTGTGTTAGAGGATCTTACGATTTGAGCTAGAGGTTATTGCAACCGAATCTCGACGAATGCAAAGCCATATTCGTTCATATCTGCTGTTTATTACTAACATTCAAATGCAAGTACAAACGTCGGTGTTGCAGCCCTCATTCCAGCTAAGCCGGATTCATTACCACACACTCATACTTAAGCTTTCAAAGTCATTTATTCAGCATCAAGATTGTTGATACTAAACTTCCCCATCATCAAAGATCCTCAATGTCAAATAAAGAGTCGTCAATTAGGAAATATTGTTAGCCTTATGTTGATATAAGTCAAACAAGAATGTAATCAGTATGAGTATGTCGGTCAACAGCACAAGATGATCAAGAAAGTTAAATCAAGATGATTCAAGTCAAGGAGATGATGCAAAATGAAAGATCTCAAGAAATCAAGGTCAAAAGATGAAGGCTCAAGATCAAGATCACATAAACGACACTGAAAGAATGTTATCGATCATATTACGCACGAATGACCAAAGCCATTATAAACAAGAAAAGATGAAGACAAGACCAAAGAAGACCAAGCTCAAAAGTCATATCATCAACATTAGGGGAGAAAAAGTCAAACCAAGATAACCTCCATTAAGAACACTCAACATTAGGGTGGTTAAAAAAGACCTCAACATTGGGGGAGATTGTTAGCCTTAATTTCATATAAGTCAAATAAGAATGTTATCAGTCGTCTTAGTCGTAATTAGTCTTGTTAAGTAATAGGCTAGTCGGGATTAACGGGCATGAACTTTAAGCTAATATTGTCCGTGGTTCGGGCTTAAAACCCTAGACAAGCTAAGCCCGGCCCAAGATAGAAGCCCATACTCCAAGATGAAGGCTTAGGGTATAAATATGACCCTCTTCACACATGGAGAGGGTGTTGGTTACATTTGCTTCATTGTATGTGTGTAACTCACCAAACACTCTCTTTTCCTAATCTAATATTCTTCACTTTCCTTTCTACTTTTCTTCAACTTATTTCGTGTTATTATGGGTATTGGTTAGCTTATTGTTGTGTTTGGATCTTAGTTATTTGGGATAACATGTGGTATCAATCGCCAAGGGGTTTTAAGGTGTTTTGATTTGTTGTTTTATAAAAAACGCATTTTTTGTTTAAAACCTACGGTCACTTTTGATTCTTTAAGTATTTTATATTTGTTAGTTTCAAGCTTATTTGTAGCTTTAGAACAGCTTATATTCGTACTAAATCATCTAGCTTATTTAGTTTTAGCTTATTTGACAATCTATTCGAAAAACATAAAAAGGGTGGAAAAATTGTTGGTGTTAAAAATGATAAAGTTTATGTTTTTATGATAGATTTAGGCTAGATTAAGTTAGAAGTAAAAAAATCTTGGATCAAATCGTTCAAACAAAGTGTTTTTAAGAGATTTAGAAAGCTATTTTCCAAAAAGTTTGAAGATAGTGATTTGTGTTTGAAGATAGTGATTTGTGATTGAAGATAGCGATTTGTGACATTAAAGAATAGCGATTTGTGCATTTATTCATGTAGCGATTGGTGTATTGTGCTAGATAGCGATTTGTGTACTACATGGGTTCTATTTCGTGGCGATTTGTTACATTTACACGAAATAAAACTCAGCTCAAATTTCTTTTTGGTAGCGATTTGTGACAATTCTTCATAATGATTTGTGCAACAATGATTTGTGCAACAGTGATTTATGCACCAGTGATTTATGCAACAGTGATTTGTGTAATAGTGAAATGTGCAATAGAGGTTTGTGTAACTTAAGGCATTAGCGATCTGTGCTAATCTTCTACATAGTGATTTTGTGCATTTCTTCTTCGTGGCGATTTGTGACATTGTAGGGGTTTGTTACAGTAGTGATTTTTGTAATCAAGTTCACAGCAATTTGTGTATTCCTTCCCCGTAGCGATTTATGCAACTGAAAAAGGTTTACCGAAAAACACATTCTGCTAGCCAAATTTGGTCCTCATTTTTGGTTCAAACACAATTTGACAAAGACAATTTGGGTGAATTAAAACTTTTAGACAATTATTGTGGTAACTCAATTAGACTTCTAAGACACGTAACAAAACAATAATTTCCAATTTCAACAAGAACTTCAAAGTAAAATTAGAAATCCTACTTTAATTTTATGGTTTCTTCTTGATTTAGTAAAATCCCGCGAAATTCTTACTTCTTTTCTTGGTTTAATCAAGACTTGTAAAATCCCGTGAACTAGAATTCCATATCAAACAACAATCTCAATCACTTCTTAAAACTTAAGATCCGATATCCATTCACAACAACATCAAAATGTCAAAAACCAATAATAACTTGCAAACTTAAACATCAAATGCTCTTCACAATGCCATCATGGAAGCAGGTGGTAAAAACCGTCCAACAATGTTAGCACCTGGTAACTACGTTCAGTAGAAATCCCGAATCAAGAGATACATAGACACCAAATGTCAACAGCTCGCACACCTGAACAAAACGGCGTTGTTGAAAGACGAAACCACACTCTTATTGAGGTTGCTCGAACAATGCTAAGCGCTGCTAAAGTTCCGTTGCTCTTATGGGCTGAAGCAATTGCAACAACATGTTTTACTCAAAACCGTTCAATCGTAATGCCTCGACATGAGAAAACTCCTTATCACATCATCAATGGCTAAAAATCATTTGTAAAATTCTATCACATATTTGGCTCTTTATGTTATATTGTCAGAGATAGGGAGAATCTTGACAAGATGAAAGATAAAGGTGATGCATGTATTTTTGTAGGGTATTCTACTTAGTCAAGAGCTTATCGCATATATAACAAGAGAACAAGACTGATAGTCAAAACCATTCATGTTAACTTTGACGAATTACCTCTAATTGCATCAGATCACGTTAGTTTTGACCTCGATCCACAACGTTTGACAACGGTTGTTAAACAAGACAGTTTAAGTCCCAGTCCCCAAAGGTAAGAAAATGTTCCTCTAGCAGCTGCGATAGTAACAACGTCAAATGAGCTGGATTTTCTATTTAGTATGATGTTCGATTAATTACTCAATGGAACTACTCTAGTTGTGTCAAAGTCTTTCGCTGTAACTGCTGCTGATAAACCTGATCAACGTCAAGAACACAACACAACTCTATCTACTTCAACAACCGTTGCTGCAGATACACCTCCATTGAACATTCAAACAACACCTGGATCTACAAGTCAAGCACCAACTGTCACTTCTACTGAGAACATTAATCAAGTAGAAACTCAAAAATAAAATGCACAAGTTGAAGAAGATGAATTTATCAACATCTTCATTACACCGGTACAAGAACGAGGGGAGACATCTTCTTGATACATGGACTCGTCAAACATGCATACATTCTATCAACGACATCCCTCTAAACATCGTTGGAAAAAAGATCATCCGTTAGAACAAGTCATTGGAAACTCTTCTCAATCAATTAGAACATGACGTCAATTAGAAATAGATGCCGAGATGTGCATGTTCGCACTCACCGTGAGTCGAACCGAACCAAATAACATCAAAGAAGCCATGGCTGATTCTGCATGGATTGAAGCAATGCAGGAGGAACTTCACTAGTTTGGTCGATTAGATGTATGGGGATTAGTCGACACACCACTCTACAAAAATGTCATTAACATGAAGTGGCTCTGGAAAAACAAACATGATGAGGAGAATACTGTAATTCGCAACAAATCTTATCTTGTAGCAAAGTGATACAACCAGTAGGAAGGAATCGACTTCGAAGAGTCATTTGCTCCAGTTGCTCGATTAGAAGCAGTCAGGCTATTCATTGCGTATGCTGCACACAAGTCATTTCGTATCTATCACATGGATGTCAAAAAGCTATTCTGAATGGTGCTCGGAAGGAAGAAGTGTACGTAAACCAGCCAGATGGATTTGTAGATCCACATCATCCCGACAAAGTCTACCATCTCAAAAAGGCTTTATATGGACTAAAGCAAGCTCTAAGAGCGTGGTATGATGAACTCTCCAACTTCATGGTATCCAAAGGATTCTCAAAAGGTTCAATTGATCCAACTCTGTTCATAACTAAGAAAGGGGAAGACATATTGCTTCTGCAAATTAATGTTGATGATATAATTTTTGGTTTTACAAACCCAAAACTTTCCAAAAAGTTTGAAAAACTAATGCACAGCAAGTTTGAAATGTCTTTGATGTGGGAGCTAAAATTGTTTTTAGGAATTCAGATCCACCAATCCCTATGCGGTATTTTTATAAAACAAGCTAATTATGCTCAAGAGATACTTAAAAAGCATGGTATGACCTCATGTGATAGCATTGGTACTCCAAAGGCTACTAAACCCCCAGATGCTGACTTGAGTGGAACTACCGTTGACCAAATGAAATATCGTAGCATGGTCGGAGCACTCATGTACTTAACAGCAAGTAGACCGGATATTGTACATGCAACATGTTATTGTGCTCGTTATCAAACGAGACCAAATGAAAAGCACCTCAAGGATGTTAAACAGATCTTTCAGTACCTTAAGAATATCATTAACATGGGACTTCGGTATCCGAAGGACATTGGTTTTAATCTAATTGCTTTTTTAGATTTAGATCATGTAGGCTTTCTCGATATACGTAAAAGCACATATGGTGGAATAAAATTTCTAGGTGGTGATAAGCTAGTCAGCTGGTCGTCAAAGAAACAAGACTGCACTTCAATGTCTTCAGCAGAAGTCGAGTATGTGTCTCTATCTGCGTGATGTGCTTAAGTTCTCTGATTGAGAACTCAGCTCCCAGATTATGGCTTCCACTTTGATAAAATACCCATGTATTGTGACTCAAAGGCAACCACAGTCATCTCGTGCAATCCAGTCCAACATTCCCATACCAAGCACTTTAATGTCTAATATCACTTCATAAAGGAACAGGTTGAAAAGAGTATGGTTGAATTATTCTTTGTCAGAACTGAATACCAGTTAGTTGACCTGTTTACTAAAGCCTATCCCGAAGATAAAGGTGTTGTTAAAGTATCTCGTCAAACGAGTCGGTATGAGATGTTTGACACCAAAAGAACTGAGAATACTAGGCAAACGAATCGCTTGATTATACATCAAACATCGATTGTAAATATTTTTTGGTTTTACTCCTTTATTTGATTTATAAATAATTTTGAAAAAGAAAAAATACAAAAATTTAAAATAAGAAAATCAAATACAAAATAAAAAATCTAGAAAACCAAATATAAAAATCAAAAAATTTTCAAAAATAACCAAAAAGAATCTTCTCGACATGTCTCTTAAATCGATAACATTACGTTCTAGAAATTCGATTAACATTGACACAGGTGTGTAATGAAGTTCGAACAAGAGTTCAAACGTTTCAAAACAATTCATTTCCTTTCTAATTTTTCTTAATGATTATGTACATTTCAGTACATAACAGTCGGACCAACTTGTAAGAAAAGTGTATCTTTTTAAGATAACTTATCCTAACAACGAGAGAGTCAAATTTCTCAGGTCGTGGGCTCCTATACAAAACATTCAAAAATTTTGAGCTCATGACAATGGCTTACAGTTACTTCAGACTGTAACCCGGACCCAGCTGTTAGGGAAGCGTACGTTTCAGTGCGCTTACTCTAAAAATGAAGAGTAATCTTCTAACGGTTTCAAATTCTTGAACACAATTTTCCCAAGAAAAACTTAAATGTCAAATCATATTGCAATACATCGTATCTTTCAAAATTGTGTGTTTAACACTCCCTCCTCACATACTTTTCCAAAAATTATAGAATTAATTTTCTCAAAAATATCATATTTATATGGATTAATTTTTGTGGGTGAGCTTTTAAAACCAAAGCCTTTACTGTATTTTGGGTACATCTCATAAATTTAAAATTTATGTATCCAAAAACATTTTGTGAAATTAAAATGTGGGATAACTATAATGTCAGTTAATAATTACACATTGTTTCACTAAGGCATCCTCACTGGCGCTTCACATATTTGTGGTTCATGTCATTTTTTCCTGTAATGTCAATTTTAAAAATTATGGTATTCTCACATACTTTTGAAATGGGAGATAAACAGAAAAATAAATTCATGCAATATCATGGTATACTTTTTGTCCCCATGGAATTTTTCATGTCATAAATTTTAATCAATTGGTATTTTAAATACTAAAGATTTATTATTAAATAAGGGGGGAGAAAATGTGATATAAAAGAATGTGATCTTTAAGAATCTAAGTGCAACTCTTTCTTCATGTGCAATAAGCAATTTTGAATTCTCGCAGTCACATGTTAGGAGTGTCTTTCAAAATGTCTTTACAAAGTTTTATGGTTCGTTCTCTATAACCAACAACCCAATTAACTCACCGATCGCGATGAAGTCATAAGGTGGTTAAGTTTAGGTATAAGTCCTATGATCCAACCACAACCAGAGGGATCTACCCATGGACATTTCATAGTTAGATTAGAAGACTTAAGGTATGATTGGAGAAGAATAAGAATAAGGGAATAAAGTAGAATAAGATTGAGCTAGCACTAGAACAATCACAACAAGGTATTAGTGATGATGTAATAACCCGAGTTTCACGACGCGTATGACGATAGCGAATCCGACGTCATTATTATTATTTTATAAAAATTCGTGTGAGCGAACGTCGACATTTAAATTTTATTTGTCGCGAATAAGTATTTTCATATTTTATTTCGAACGGAAATTAGAAATTTTTATTTTTGACGTTTCGTGAGTCAACGTTTAACCGCACGTTCGTTAATCGTTTTGAGCATCGTAAAACTTTACGACGCTTCTCGTTATTATTTTTAAGATCGTAAATTTATTGTTTTTACGAATGTCGTCTTTTGTTCCTTGTCTTGAGCCGGACTTTCCATTTTAAAAGGTGAATAATTCTATTAAATGTTTTAAACCAAGAAAAATGTGACGGAAAGAAAAATAATTACAAAAACTATCGTCCCGAGCCTTTGGTCGGTTACATAACGAAACAAACACCCTTCCTACTTATTTTGAAAGGACTAAAAGGAAGGGAGGACCATTTGTGTCAAAAATCCAAACATAAACTCTCTATAAGAACACTTATACACACACATTTATTTTTACAAAAATGTTCTCTCCTTCCTCTCCTTTAACCACCACGACCGGCCACCACCTCAACACACCCATTCCCGTCTAATTTTCGACATGCAACATAATCAACCTACAAAATATTAATCCCCTCATTAAGGCCTACGTTTCCATTTAATAAAATTCCGCATGCATTGAGTTTTGAAGAAGTTGGGTGTCGGGTAGGATTGAGGAGTTTCAGTTAAAAGGGGTTGTGTAAAATGGTTAGATAATCGTTATTAGAAGCTCGGTTTAAATGGGAAATGTTTGGTTTTGTGTTTTAGATGTGTTCGAGTCTCGGAAAAGGAACAAAGGAGACGATTTTGATCATTGATTTTGCTTATTATAGCATTGTGAGCACTCTTTTATATTTATTTCGTTTGTTTCGTTCATTTGATTTAATTTTTCTTGTTGCATGTGATGAAATCCGATGGATCTTGCATTGTCTACTTAGATTTTGTTATTGAATGATTGAGCGAGTTGAATATTGTTTATAAAACATTTTAGATGTGTCGAGAATGGTATTTTTGGTCAAAATAAATTTTAGTGTGTTTGGTAACGTATACATTCTGAGCAGAATTTTTGACACGGAAAACGAGGTTTGAGATTTTGTAAAATTTGATTTTTGGCAAGAAAGTGTGGTAGAGGGTATTTTTATGAACGTTTGGGTAATTTGAACATCCTGTAACTCCTAATAACGAAGAAGTTATGGCCGAATGAAGTTTTGAAAAACATTAAAGTTTGGTTTCAGCATGCCATATTTTCGGGTTACTGTCAGAATTTACAATGCCCGTTTTGAGCACTTCGAGTCAGTTCGTCCTTCCACGAAGCACGGAAATTGCTCAAATGACGTTTTACTTTACCGTTAGGCTCGCTAATTTTAAAATCGAGTAATAACGGGTTACAACCCAAGGTCAAAGTCTGCGTTTTTATTAAAAATGTCTTAGTTCCTACAAAAACTTACAGGGGCATTTTGGTCATTTTCCGTCGAGTTTTGGGTCTCGGCTAAAACTAAAAAGTTGTCCGGAATGTCGTTTTGCATAAAATCTCTTTTGAGTCCGAGTTATGAAAATATGATATAACAGGTCGTTTGCAGCGGGTCAGATTTAGTTATAAACATGTGGACCAAAAGTGAACCTTTTTTGAATTTTGAACCAAAAGTGAACTCGCACCAAACCACAAGGACCAAAAATGTACTTAAATTAAACGCTATTATTACTACGAGTAAGATATTTTAAACTTAACAATTGTTATGAACAAAATATATTCTAAATATAGTAACTTTTTTTACTATTCGAGTATATTCTCGGTATGAGTAAATAATACTCAAATTGAATGTCGATGGTTCGACGAGATAACTAAATATTATTATAAATATAATTAGAAGACGATATTTACTAAAATTTGTAACTTTTCGAAAATAGTAACTTTGTAAAAATAGAAGGTTTCCAAAAATTGAAAGTTTTCGATTAAACGATGTATAATATAAATAAAGGAAAGATTATAACTCAATTAAATGGAGTTTAGGATTTAGGACGCGCAAGTGGATTTCTCATCACATGTGTATATATATTTATACTATTTTGATAGTTGCGATGCGCGCACTATCCGATCGCATCTTACGAGGTAATAATTAAACGACATAAATTATAGGTCGCGGTTGAGCTCGTCATCGAGTAGTTCGTGATTGTATCAGTTATTTAATCTTCGGCTTCGATCAAGGTGAGTTCATAGCCTCGCTTTTAAGTGTTTTAAATATTTTTAAACCCGCGAGGGGGATACTTGATGTTTTATGAAAATGAGAACGCAATATGTTTTGATACCAAATATGATTCCATTCACTATTGAGTATATGCCTTTTACTGTGTGACTGTCAGTCGCCTTGTTGTAGGTGAGCGCTAATGCATTAAATAGATCTATTGGGTTTGACAACCCTGTCCGGGGTTTTAATCAATTGTGACCACCCTGTCAAACGGACATTTTGTAGTTAGTATTAGGAGAAGTGGCATACTTCTCGGACACTATTTTATCCTACAGGATGAATGTGTTAAGTTTCGGTACATGGGCTCATTTAGTTGGAAATCAATAATTTTATAACTTGACTTACGAGCCAACGTTATACGTTTTGTTGAACCAAATATGCGTTCTAACTGTTATTTGTAAACTCTATGAATTCACTCAACGTTTTGTTGACCTTTTTAAGCATGTATCTCAGGTTAGTTGATGTTGATAGCTCGGATGGGACGGAACACGAATATCAAGGACGGTATCTCGGTGAATAGTGTCGTTTAATAAAAACAATGTTTTAGAAATGGTAGTCGTATTAAGACTTGTAAA
>BQNB010139945.1:0-17483 GCA_026074375.1 Tanacetum coccineum
ACTCAAGTATAATTTTGAACTAAGAATAACTTGCTTTATGACTTCAAAAGTTGTTGGTTGCCGTCGGTAGATTATTTCGATTGAGTATTCTCCGTGGGGTGTCAAAAACCTGGGCACTTAGCTGATAAGGTTGGGACGTTCCGAGAAGAAAGGTCGTTACATGGAATAATCGCACCAATGAGATCATTAAATTTTTGATGTTTGCGTGCTTTGAGTAGTATTGTTTATTTAGCGGTAAATCTAAGAAATTCGGCCTAAAAGGGTAGAGTATCCCGCTATTACATTGCGAACATTCTCCTGTGGGGTCTCAACCTGATAACCCAAGTCGAACTCGGCTGGGATCTATCGAGAATATGCTGGTTGGTGGGTGATCTAGTCTTTTCCCCAGATTTCTTCAGAAATATCGTTATGCACATAAACTATGCTACTTTCTAAATTGTCGAGCTAAATTTAACTTAAAATTAAGCACAATCACTCTAATTGAATACTTGTTGGGAGCGAAAAGTTGACAAGTCATAGTTATAAGTAGTGTTAGCATCTTTACTGGTACTTAACGGTGATTTCGTTTTTTACGCTTAGCTTGGGGCTAGTGAAAAATCGGGGACGATGAATTTATCCATTCGGACATCCATAGATTATTCTATGGCCGCTTCTCATTCTATGATCCCAGTGTTTATAAAATAAAGGAAGTCAAACAGGCAGTCAAGAAAAGAAAAAGGAAAATCCAAAAATATTAGGGATAGTTAGTGTACATATAAAAAATGGTGAAAACAGGGGCTTGTCACAAGACTATTGAATTCTTTTGTTCCCTTGACTGAACCTTAGCACTTTTCGAGGTTATTAGTCGAGGGGGATTAAGATTCTTGGTTTCTTGAGTGTTTACTTCATAACATTGCGTGAGGACACGGCAATACCTTAGTATGAGGGATTTTGGTATGTGCTTAATAATAACACATACCATTTTCCATTTAAAGACGGCTTTCCCCTCACTACTTCTTTTCCCCTCCTCTTCTCTCCTCCTTTCTCCTTCTTCCTTTACCAATCTTCCTTCTTTCCCTTCCCCCTTACTCTCTTCTAAATGACCAAAAAACAGAAAAAAAAACCTGCCAAATAGATGTTTTTTTGAATTTGTGTTGTGCAGAAACGGACTATCACAAAGGACGAAAAACAAAGCCACAAAAACGGACCAAAACTGAGCTCGGAATGGAAAATAGTGTGAAAAGACGAAGGACAAATCTTTCTAAGCCAAAATGTCAAACCAAGTCAAAAAGTAAAGAAAAGTCAAACCAGGTCAAAGTCAGAGTCAAACTTATCGAGAAGCTGAATCAGAAAAATACATTCTTGAGGGACCATATTGCAAACCTCAAAAGTTGTATTATAAAGAAGAAATAAAAAAGGGACAAGGCTATATTGCATTTACTAGAAAATACAACTTTTTAGGGACAAATTGCCAAGTCCCCAAAGTTGTATTACCACAAGGACTTACTTTGTAATAATCACATGAGAGTTGAGGGGCTGAGGTTGTCAAGTCCCCAAAATATAACACCACAAGGACTTGATTTTCAATTCAACACATAACCATGAGGGACCAAAGTTGGCAACCACACAAACATATACCCTAGCACTCTATAACCTTATTTCCCGCCAATTTTAAACCCAAACCAAGTCACGAGTTCTTCTTCAACTTATTAACCTGCAAACCTAATATTACCCCGATGGGTAATGACTTCACCTAAACCCACTAAACTCCCCCAAGCTTAATAAGATTGCTATTGGCAATCCTTCACCATTTTCAAGAGCTTCTGACGGCTGTGATGACTAGAAAAGAAGCACAAGTGATTTGGAGGGCCAAGATTGAGTTTGTCATTTGTCTCACACAACTAACACACCCGATGAAGCTCTCACAAAAGAAGCACAAGCTGAGAAGTCCAAGAAGAAAAGATTTCGGCTATAAATAGTTCCTCTTGTAAGCCTTTTAAGGCATCTTAAGTTACTTATTTCTTAACTTAGTTAATTTGAATTTACTTGGTCAATTTTTTTAAGTTATTTACAGCTTATTGCTCTTTAATTTCAGTTTGTATTGTTTTTTAGAGATTAATGAAAATTTTGGGTTTTGAAGTTAACATTAATCTTTCATTTCCTAGTTGTAAGTTGTCAATTTGGGTTTAATGGAAGCTCTCATTATGCTTATCTTTATAAGATGTTTTGATTAAGTAACTAAAAAAGGCTATATTTAGTAAGAAAAATCAAAAAAGAAATCTACAAAAAATTTACCACAGCTTATAAATGGACGATAAGCCAAAAATGGAAGGGCTTTATGGACAATACCAGCTATATCTTCTTGATGAGTTGAGCTTGTAGACAAAGCTTTACAGCGTATTAACCTTGTTTTGGAGGGCGCAACAGGGTTTTTGTAAGTCAAATTTCTTTCAAAATAAGAATATTTTCTGAATTGGCTTAAGTTTAGAGTATTTGGTGCTTATTGTTTAGGTCCATTTGCTTATTAATGCTTAATTATTTATGTTTAAGCTTCTGTTCTATTAAGACCGTAGCCTATTACCCTTAATCAGCTTAAAAAAGCCAGATTCGAAAATAAAGGGGGTGTTTTTGGGACAAGATGTAAAATGGGTCAAAAGGCTCATGTGATGGGTTTATGGTCATCAAGTTAGTTTCATTATAGCTGAATTAGGGTCTATTTAGTAGTTTACAGTAGATTTTATGCTTTAAAACTCAATTGCCAAGCATTAATTTAGCTCTAAGTCTGTGGAATCTGTGGTAATCTTCTTTTTCAATACTTATTTTTGTCCATTTGCTTAAATTAGTCTTAAACCTGCTATTTTTCTTGTTCAATTTGTGTGTTGTAATCATATTAAGGTGCCTGCATTTGTTTTCATTTGGGGTTTTGCAACTTTTACAAAAACTTTTTGTTTTTCTTTTATTTTGCGTTTTTTTGACCTTATAACTCTCTTTTTGTCTTTTTTTTTTTCTGTCTTTTTGGCATTGCAACACTTGTCCAAATTTGTCAAGAATTCCCTTTAAGTGTAAAATTGCCATTTTCAATCTCAAGAATCAGTCCTTTAAAAATATGTTTTTGCTTTTCAATATTGGAGGGCCATGCTTATTAGGATGTTTTCTCTGATCTGTTCTTAACTTACACTTTAAATTTCAAGCTTAATTGGTGCTTTATTCAAGGGTTGCATCGTACCATTGGAGTCTTGCCCAAAATTAAGGGCTCCCCTGGCGCAAACAAAAGCTCTTTTTGAAAGCCATTTTTAGCTGTCCAATTGATTATCAATTCCTTCTATCCAGGATTTTTAGAGGAAAGCTTATAGGCTAAGCTTTAAGCCCTGTAGCTAGCTTTTGGGATTCCTCTAAAGGGCTTAAAAAATTTTGCCACAAAAATGACTAAGGCTGATTTGGCCACAGTTTATGCCTTTGGCCTTATTTGTTAAATCTTGTGGCTTATTACCTGTCATTTCAGCTTTATTTGTGTTTAGAATAGCCTTATTAGGTTAGTTCAAAGCTTTAATTACCTCAGTTTGCCTTATTTTGTGCTTTATTTTTAGCTTATATCCAATTTGCCAACAAACCAAAAAGGTCGCTTGGTGCTGAGATTTAAATATGCCAAATCTGGCTTATTTTGGTTGTTTTTTAATTATTGCTTTTTGTGTTATCTGCTTATTAGGAATGCTTAAGTATCTGTGAGCTTAATTTACGCCCATTTGAGTTGTTATTCTGCTCCAAAAGCAACAAGAAAAGTGATTTGTGCCTTAAGTAGATTTGAGCATTCTGTCTGTCACACCCTTTTTCATTCAGCTTTCCATAGCTTATTTTTGTTTCAAAATGAGTATTGATTGCTTTTTCTAGTAGTTTTTTATGTCATCTTCCCCTTTTTCTAGCTTATAGGTTCTTAAGAGTTTGTCTGGTGGCTTAAAAATAAGCCCAAAGTTGCCCCCTTGTCTGTTTTACATTCATTTCTTTCGTCTGATCTTAATTAGGCTTTTCCTTGCCTTTTTTTTTCATTCAATTAGGTTAGTTAAGTTTAAATTTGTGCTTATTTGTTAGTTGTTTGCTTATTCAGTTCATTAAACCCAATCACTTAGCTTATTTATAGTTTAGTGTTAAAAAGGGGTTAAGTCTGTCATTATCTTTGGCATATTTCGTGCTTATTTTTGAAAAATAAAAATTTTGCCTTTTTTAAAGTTGCTTATTTTCTGTTTTTCAAAAAAGTTAAAAAAAAAATTGAAAAAAGGGACAGTGGAAGTTATTTTTTATGGGTGAGCTAGGGATCGAACCTAGACCGCAACTCTTTCACCTCTTTAACCCACACACCCTCTACCAGTTGTGCTATAGTAAATCATCCTTGTGGAAAGAAGTTTACACAATCAAATACTTAAGGCCTTTTTGGCCCAAACAGCCTATAAGCTGTTTTGCTTATTTTCAGCTTATTGGAATAAGCTGGCTCTTTCCTTTTATTTTTCTTAGATTCCTTGTAGCTTAATTTAGTTTCCGTGAATTTTTCAGAATTTTTTATAAACATTTAGTATTTTTTTCTAATTTATTTTTTTTAAAAAACTTTAAAAAATAATAAAAAATAAATAAATCGTCAGAAAAATATAAATATAAAAATTTTAAAAATTTCTTTTGTCATTATAGTTATTAGGAAATATTTGTTTTCTTGTTAGGGTCATTTTTACAAAGTTTCCTTTTTTAAAGACGGGATTCGTTCCCGTTCTTGTTTGACTCGTTTTTGATCTTAAACTAACTACGTTTTTCGATCTAGTTTTTATAAACTTCCGCTTTTCTTGTCACTTAGAAAACCCATTTTAAGTGAAAATAATTTATTCTAGGGTTTAAATTGTGTAATTTCTGTTTTTGGCTCGTTTTTCGTGCCCGTTTTTAGTTTTTTAAGTTATATTTACCTTCGTTTTTTAGGTTTTCTTCAATCGTTTTTTTTTTTTTTGCTTATTTAACCTTGTTAGTAATTGCAAAAAAAATCATAACCTTGTTCATATACAACATCAATCTATCAATCTGGTCATTCGATTTTCAATTTGGCACACCTCGTCTGGGACATAACGAACCGGGGACATACTGCGGTTTAATATTATTTTTAATTCGAGGAATTCTTAACCAATCTGGCTAAACGGTAAGTGGTTTTGATTATTTTCTATATTATTATATATATACTATTGACGAATCAAATTTTGGCGCCGCTGCCGGGGAGGCTGTGAAGCGATTATCGTAGCGTTTGACAAATTGTGTTTGAATTTGTGAATATTTCTTTTATTATAAAAAATACAAAAATATTTTCCATTTTCTTTTTAGTATATATATATATAAATTCAAAGAAATAACCAAAAATTAATTGAGCTAATTATTACCCTTGTCATTTAGCTTTTTGTGTTGTAGATAGAATAGCTTATTAGGTTAGTCAAGTTTAAATTTACCTCAGTTTGCACTTATTTTGAGCTTGTTTTAGCTTATTTCCAATTGCCAAAAAACTAAAAAGGTCGCCTGGTGCTGACGATTTTAAATAAGCCAAATTATGGCTTATTTGGTTGATTTTTAATTATTGCTTTTTGTTGTTATCTGCTTATTAGGAGTGCTTAAGTATCTGTGATTGCTTATTTTACCATTTGAGTTGCTTAATCTGTCCAAAAAGCCAAAAAGAAAAGTGATTTGTGCCTTAAGTAGATTTGAGCATTCTGTCTGTCACACCCTTTTTCATTCAGCTTTCCATAGCTTATTTTTGTTTCAAAATGAGTATTGATTGCTTTTTCTAGTAGTTTTTTATGTCATCTTCCCCTTTTTCTAGCTTATAGGTTCTTAAGAGTTTGTCTGGTGGCTTAAAAATAAGCCCAAAGTTGCCCCCTTGTCTGTTTTACATTCATTTCTATGTCAGCAGCTTAATTAGCTTTTCCTTGCTTATTTTTCATTCAATTAGGTTAGTTAAGTTTAAATTTGTGCTTATTTGTTAGTTGTTTGCTTATTCAGTTCATTAAACCCAATCACTTAGCTTATTTATAGTTTAGTGTTAAAAAGGGGTTAAGTCTGTCATTATCTTTGGCATATTTCGTGCTTTAATTTTGTAAATAAAAATTTTGCCTTTTTTAAAGTTGCTTATTTTCTGCTTTTCAAAAAAGTTAAAAAAAATTGAAAAAGGGGACAGTGGAAGTTCTGGGTGAGCTAGGGCTCGAACCCTAGACCTCAACACTATCAACCCTCTTTAACCCACACACCTCTACCGTTGTGCTATAATAACTCATCCGGTAGAAGTTTACACAATCAAATACTTAAGGCCTTTTTGGCCCAAACAGCCTATAAGCTGTTTTGCTTATTTCCCAGATTTTTGAACTAAGTGGCTCTTTCCTTTTATTTTTCTTAGATTCCATTCGTAGCCTTAATTAGTTCCCGTGAATTTTTCAGAATTTTTTAATAACATTTAGTATTTTTTTTAATTTATTTTTGTTAAAAACTGTTAAAAAAACTATTACAAAAATAAAAATAAAGTCGAAAAATTTAATAAAATCAAAATTTTTACATTTCTTTTGTAATATTGTTTTTAGGAAAAATATTTTGTTTTCTTGTAGGGTCATTTTTTTCATTAGTTTCACTTTTTAAAGAACGGATTCGTTCCCGTTCGTGTTTTGCATCGTTTTTGATCTAACTAACTCCTGTTTTCGATCTAGTTTTTTTTTATAAACTTCGTTTTTAGTTCACTTAGAAAGCATTTTATATGGTGAAAAATATATTCTAGGGTTTTAAATTGTGTAATTTTGGGTTTTGGCCTCAGTTTTAGTGCCCGTATTTAGGTTGTAAGTTATATTACTTCGTTTTTTTTAGGTTTGCTTCATCGTTTTTTGTGCATATTTAATGTAGTAAGAGATAAAAACCAATTAATAACCTTGTCATATTCAAACATAAATTCACAATCTGTCATTGATTTTCTATTGCACATCGTTGGGACATACGACCTGGGAATCATACTTCCGGTAAATATATATTTTTATTCGAGAATTTTTAACCAATCATTGGCTAAAGGTAATTGGTTGATTACTTTTCCTATATTATTTATATATATACTTTGTCGAATCATTTTGGCGCCGTGCCGGGGAGGGCTGTGAGCGATTATCGTAGGTTTGACAAATTGTGTATTGAATTTTGAATATTTCGGTTTTCATTATTAAAAAAATACAAAAAATATTTTTCCATTTTCTTTTTTGTATTATATTTATAAAATTCAAGAAAAACAAAAATATAAAAACATTTCTTAATCAAGAAATAATAAATTCTATCAATTATATAAATACTTTTACTAAAGTATTATCTTAAATTAATTTTTCAATCAAGATTTAAAACTTTGCATTTGTGTCGCTTACGACGTACGGCTCACCTCGATTTGATTAACAAACTATAAGGTGGGTATAAGGAGGGTTGTTCCAAGGAACTACGACCCGAAAGGAGAAATAAGCTTGGCGTTATCCCTCTCCTCCGCTCGCTTGTGCGTTTTTCATTTTGAGAGCTACCGTGAAGTAAGTTCGATTATTTGGTTGAAGTTATCCTACCTCATTGTCCGTTAAAATACATTGTGAATAAATCATTGAAAAAAAAATTAGTGTAAATTTTCTTTTTATATTCCTATTTTGTGCATGCGCACTAGTTCTCAAGCCCGTAAACGTCGACAACAACCAAGTCGAACAAAACTTCTGTTGAAATACCCAATCTTGAGAAAACAGAATAAACAATCAATGAAACTTTCAATCGATCCCATAGTTTCGATGGCCGGTAAATCGTACTATGGCGCAATTACTCGAAGCACCCACCGAGGGTTACGAGGATGCGATCGTTGTTCCCGAAATTACCGTGAACAACTTTGAGATCAAGCATGGTCTACTTAATCTTGTTCAAAACAAGCAATTTTTTGGACATGATAAAGAAGACCCACATGCTCACATTCGATATTTCAACAAGATCCTTCTACGATGGAAGTTCCCAAAGTTCCCGAGTACGGTCGTCGCAGCTTATGCTTTTCCCATTTTTCCCTCGAGGGGGTCCGCCCGGGGATTTGGCCTTGAAAAAAGAACCCTCACGATCGATTCTTACATGGATGATTTGTTAGAAATTCTTTAACAAATTCTTCCCCCCTTAAAGCAACAAATCTTCCGAAATGAAATAACGAGATTTTCCACAAAAAAATTGATGATGAAACGTTTTACGAGGCATGGGACCGATTCAATGATCTTCTTAGGGGATGCCCGCATCATGGGTTTTTAGAATTGCATCAACTCGATACATTCTATAATGCCTAAACTAGATATGATAAAGATTCATTTAAAACTCCGTGCGGGTGTAACTTTCTGGATAAAATGCCTCGAAGAATGCCTAAAAAATCTTCGAGAGCAAGTCCAAAGTTCGTACAACCACGATGCCAAAGGACATTGTTTTCCAAAGTGAGTACGTTCTTTCTACCCCAGCAGTTTCTTCCGATGTAGCTGAACTTAAGGATAGGGTTTAGAGCATTGATTCTCGATAAGAAAAAACCAACTCAGCTCACCTTGACCCAACACAATACAAACTCCCTGTAAAAACTCAGTCGAGCAAAGTTTGTGGAACTTGCGGGGTGTGGTCATTCTTACAAAATTGTCCCAGCCACGATGGCAACGTTTATGTGACAATATTCAAGAGTACGTGTCACAAGCCGCCGCAGTTAACTACAACCAAGGGAATGCCAGTTACCGACCTCAGATGGTTGCAAACCAAATTCGACCTCCTGGTTTTCCTCCTGTGCAAAACCATCGGAACAACCAAAATCGGGGGATGGATCAATTTCAACCAAAATGCGGGGAAAGGGAACATTTTAACAAAAATCGGGTATAATAATTTCAATCAAGGAACAAGGTTTTACCAACCTAAAAATTAATCAACCCCCGAATTTTCAAGCTCCATACCAACTCCGCTCAGCTCCTCCATTAAGCACCAGGTGTGTCTAAGTCCGATTTTGATAACTACGTCAAAGCTAATGACGCGGTTATGCAAAATATGCAAAATCAAATGGCAAATATAACAGACCTGATCACCAAATTCGTGAATGGTAATACCGCTTCTACTTCGGGCTTGGGTTCTCTTCCAAGCAACACCATGTAACCCAGTGTGTATAGAGCATGATGTGAAAGCAATTCACTACCCGAAGCGGTGGTGTTTCCTATATGGACCTCAAAATTCTTTCTTCTAAGGAGATGGAAATAAAAACCCGAGGGGCGGTGACAAAGGATACGGTGCAACCAAGCACCGAAAACATCCAACCTCCAGTGGTCCAAACTAATGACCAAATTGGTGAGCCCGTTGTTGCTTCAAAGACTAAACCAACCTTGCCTTATCCTTCAAGGGCCAACAAAGAAAAGCTCCGTGAAAAAGACAATCTTCTAGCTTCAAAATTTATGGAGATTTTTCGGAATCTCCATTTCGAGCTAAGTTTCGCGGACGCTCTCCTACACATGCCCAAATTTGCACCAATGTTTAGAAAGCTCCTCAATGACAAGGATAAGATGATTGAGTTGACCAAAACACCGGTTAATGAAAATTGCTCGGCAGTCATCCTAAAGACATTTCCCGAAAAATTAGGAGACCCGGGTAGATTTCTGATACCGTGTGATTTCCCAGAGTTGGATGAATGCTTGGCCCTGGCCGATCTCGGTGCAAGCATCAATCTAATGCCGCTCTCCGTTTTTGAAAAGCTTAATCTCCAAAGACTGACCAAAACTAGGATGATACTCGAGTTAGCCGACCGATCGACCTCCACTCCCACCGGCATAGCCGAAGATGTTTTTGTGAAGGTTGGAACCTTCTACTTTCCAGCCGATTTTGTGGTAGTTGACTATGATGCCGACCCTAGAGTCCCGTTGATTTTAGGAAGACCATTTTTAAGAACGGCAAGAGCCTTGATTGATGTACACGGTGAAAAGATGACCTTAAGACATGATGACCAATCCGTGACTTTCAAAGTAGGTGATACGAAAAATTTCTCCTACAATGCCATAGAATCAGTTAACAAGGTCGACTTTATTGATATAGCTTGTGAGGAATATTCTCAAGAGATTTTAGGTTTCTCGGAAGTATTAGCAAATGGAAATTCCACTCCTTACTTTGAACCGATTGTTGATACCACTTCTCCCACCCTCACTCCATTCGAGGGTAGTGATTTCATTCTTGAAGAAATCGAGGCTGAACTTTCTGATACTTCGTATAAGTCAGGAATTGATGATGCCGAATGTGATCCCGAGAAGGACATTCTTCTTCTTGAAGCTATCCTAAATAGTGAGCCCTTATCACCACTTCCCAACCATGCAAATTATTTTCCTGAGGTTAGAAAAGAACTTAAGATTTGTGAAGCCAAAACCGATGAAACATCAATTGATGAACCTCCCGAGGTCGAGCTCAAGGACTTACCTCCCCACCTCGAATATGCATTTTTGGAGGGTGACAACAAGTTACCAGTCATCATTGCTAAAGATTTGAGTGTCTTGGAGAAAGCCGCTCTCATAAAGGTGTTGCAGTCCCACAAGCGAGCCATCGCTTGGAAACTCTCCGATATCAAGGGTATTAACCCGGAATTTTGTACTCACAAAATTCTAATGGAAGAGGACTACACACCAGCGGTCCAACATCAGAGACGGGTAAACCCAAAAATCCACGATGTCATAAAAAAAGAAGTTGAAAAACTTCTTGACGCTGGATTAATTTACCCTATCTCGGATAGTCCCTGGGTAAGCCCGGTACACTGTGTACCAAAGAAAGGTGGTTTTACCGTAGTTGAGAATGAGCAAAATGAGTTGATCCCAACTCGATTAGTTACGGGATGGCGGGTATGCATTGACTACCGAAAGTTGAATGAAGCCACCCGAAAAGACCACTTTCCACTACCATTCATGGACCAAATGCTCGAGAGGCTTGCGGGAAACGAATACTATTGTTTTCTCGATGGTTTCTCAGGTTATTTTCAAATACCCATCGACCCAAATGATCAGGAAAAGACAACATTTACTTGCCCATACGGAACCTTTGCCTACCGCCGCATGCCCTTTGGCCTCTGCAATGCACCAGGCACATTCCAGAGATGTATGATGGCAATCTTCCACGACATGATCGAAAAAACGATGGAAGTGTTTATGGATGACTTTTCGGTTTTTGGAAGTTCTTTCTCTACATGCCTAACCCATTTGGAAAAGATGCTTAAGCGGTGTGAAGACACCAATTTAGCTCTAAACTGGGAGAAAAGCCATTTCATGGTTAAGGAAGGCATTGTTCTTGGACATAAAATCTCCAAGTCGGGAATTGAGGTCGATCGAGCTAAGATTGACGTTATCGTTAAATCCAATGTATCAATTTAAACGACTTTTGTGTCGTTCTTATATATATCTTGTGCTGTTGATCTTGAAGTAACAAGCCCCGGATCCTTATTCCGCTGCGACCCATTTTGGGGGTGTTACATATTAGGATTGATATATACATGTTTATCTGTTAAGTGTCCACCACATGTATTTATGTAACCAGTCCCACCTCCTCTTCCACCCCTCCCACTACATGTAGACCCAGGGTTTGAGTCTAAAATAGCTTGCATGTAGTCATAAAGTCTACTATAATGCTCAATTAGACCACCTTCATGATCAAATAAATCCCTCTGCTTTGCTCTCCTACACTGTCCTAAGCTGACATCAATCATAAACTTTTGTCTTATATCTGCTTTCATTTTATTATAAGAAATAAATGGATCAGCTATGATAGCATCTGCATATTGTAGTGCAATCCATTTATAAGTTACAAGTGATCCCAAGTTGTAATTCCTACAACACCTATGATCTGAAATGAGTGACTTTATTTGAAAAGAATGCTTTGAACTCATCCATGATGCATACAACCTAAATGGACAAGAAGTGTTCTTTGTCTCAGAAATTTTCTTTTTTGTCCATTTTGGGGATTGACATCCAGAAGCTTGTTGACTAGTACCCTCACCAGAAGGATTTTGTGCATTCACGCTACTACGCAAAATCATGTTCTTAACCTGTACACCCTTGTTACTCTTCTTAACCTTCTTAACCTTCTTAACCTTACTTCTATTTACTTGATTGCTATTACCCTCCCCACTATCTATCACTGTCATTTTCCTATTCTTGTTACCCTTCATTCCTGCACATCTACCTTCATCAGGATTTTTCCCACAGAAAAAAACCAAAACACACCAATCCTTTCATTCATATACCACATCTGATAACCATGGGCCACACCATAATTGGTAAGAGCTAATTTTAACTGGTGTGGACTCTCATATTTCATTCCCAAAACTGGTTCCATCTTATCCCAAGGTATTGTAGGGTCAAATGTAGGATAATTCACCCCCTTTTTAATCTTAAATACAACATCTATTTCATCATTTTGTGGGTCTTCCTCTGTATCAGTCATCAACTTTTTTGCCTAGAAGTTGAACCTCTAAATACAGCCCTAGTGGTACAAAGCTTATTTAGGAAGCCATCATGTGTACTAAAGTCCTTAATGACTACATTATCATCAGCCTCAGTTTGAAAGTCAACATTTTCTATATCTTCATAATCATCACTATCATTTTTCTACATTAAATACATTAAGCTTCTGAGTTAATGAAGACATCACATCATAAACAAATGTTCTGCATAACAAATCCACCATATTACCATTACATACTAGCTTTTAACATGGCCCGAACATCATTATCTGAGTTACACTCTTTTATTCCTAAGGGCAAAGGTGTACCAGTTTTACAATAATACAACCTTTTTAACGTTGTTGTAGCTGGGACTAACTTTTTAACAATTTCACAAAGAATGTCCAATGACATACCATCGAAAATAATGTCATTGATTTCCCTTCTACTACCTGCTTCTGCGTAAGGTCAAATGGGGCAGTAATGAAAAAGACCATCGTAATGCCAAGTAAACGTGAACACTTCCTTGTTTGATTCCATCGTTTGTCCTTTGATTTCTTTCGTTATTGGTGGACCTGAAAGATATACATTAAAACCAATATTAAGGTTCATACAACAATTGGGTTTACAAAATTGACATAATTGTGTAAACCATACCACTAGACATAATTGAAACACAAGAAAAACATCAATTAGGGTGAAGATCAGATTGAGATAAATTTGGGGGGAAAATTAGGGTTGGAATTGTGTGAATAAGAAAAAACGAGATGTTATATATGGGGGTTTAGTGTGTGGTTTGGTTTAGTGTGAACCGGGATAGAAAACCGGGTTTATTGAACCGGTGCCACGTCTGAAAATAATCTGATGTGGAAATAAAAAAAAATCGACGTGGATAATATGATGGAGAAGTGTTTCATATTGAACAAAAATTTGAAAGTAGCTTGGTAATATCGGTAATAAAAAAGTAGGTTGTTCAAAACGGGTTAAAATAAAAAGTAGCTTGGTATTCTATAGCATTTACCCATTTATTTACATATCACAGTAACTTGTGCTTTTATTTTATTTTTTTAAAATATCTATACATAATATTAATAACGAAAAATATGTTATCTTTCTTAAAAAATATATAAAGTATACGGGTAATTACTAAATTTATAAAATTATCAGAAAAACATACAAACTAACAAGTTTATATAAATCTTTATAATTTATTTAAAATTTAAAAGTAAACTTTTTTTAGTTATCTTTTTTTGTAACTTGTTTTTTTGGATGAATGAATGAGTTTAACTAAATTGAAGTAAATTGCCTTTTATTAGCTAACGAGGTTTGATGCTCGCGCTTCGCTGCGGTATGTTTTGTATAGAGTGTTATGTAAACAATTTACCCGCGTGTTACCGCATGACCATTGAGCAAGCCCAAACAACTCTAATACCTAAGGTTATTTCTCATGAAAAACTTAACAATTTGCATCAAATGAAAGTTAACAAACAATAACCATTTTATACCTGCGCTTTGCGGTAGGTTTTTTTTTATAAAACTCCACAATTGAAAATCAGCAAAAACTAATCTAAATACATTCCATGAGCACAGATTATTACAAATGTGCAAACCTAGTTGATTATTCATACTTTAACAGTATATTGTAACCATATTTGTTCTGTTTTCGCCTTCGCTGCCACATACCCTTTTTGCCTTCGTTGGATCTGCACTTTATGCCTTTTCGAGCTCCTCGCACCTGCATATGATGCAACATTTTTTAAGTATGCAACCATAGCATATAGAATTAAAATAAGCTATCATCACAGCAGTTTGTGCTTTGGTTAAAATGCAACCAAAGCATGTATGCCTCTATGTAGATATAACATCAGTTTGTACCTAGTCTCCATTGAATGTAGATATAGTTGATTTACATTCAATGGAGACTAAGTATGCTAAATGCAACCAAAGCACAAATTAATTTAGTATATGTAGATAGTTTTGAATGCTCGTACCTGCATATGATCTACATTCAAAACTATAATTTAGCATACTTAAAATGCAACCAAAGCATGTAGAATTAAGATAAGTTATCATCGTTCCTAAATTATTACTTAGTCTCCATTACTAAATATTCGAACTCAAGTACTTGACACATACAAAAGTTTTGCCTCTCTACACTTACCCTTGAAATACATATGTGTGCATATTTGCGCTTACCCGTTTGACCCGTTTAACTTAATTCTACTAACTCGTTGACCTGTTTCATTCAAAATTGAAATATATGTATAGACCTCAATCAAATGTTTCTACGCCATCATTTTTTCAAATCACCACAAAAACCGATACAAATTGAATTATAATAAAAACTTACAATCGAATCTGAGTTAGCAGAAAATAAAAGCAAATTTAAAGAGTCAAAACGTCTATGTGTTTGTCAAGCCCTGATAAAACATGTGAGATGGAATAATCTGAGTCCAAGTAAAGACGGGATTCGCTATACCTTTTATTCCAACTAATTCATTCTTTTCTATGTGGATTCTTTTATTCCATAAGTATTTATGATTATCAAAAGGGTTATCGATATTACTTAAACAACTGAAATATTATTTAAACAATTGTTCTAAATATACAGTTCCTAAGTTTTTTGCATGTACAACTTCTAAACAAAGTCGGCGTCTAACGTGGTTCCTCGGCATACAATAAAAAACATATTAATAATACAAGAACAAAACAAAGCAAAGCATAGTCAAGATAAGAATGAATGATATTAGGTTAAAACATATTAATAATACAAGAACAAAACAAAGCATACAATAAAAAACATACTTGTACTTTTTAAGATCAATGGAAGACGACCAACCTGCATACAATTATAAATACGAATGATATTAGGGTTCATGATGAATAACAATAACAATGATGAATAGTCAAGATAAGAATGAATGATATTAGAGTTTAAAGATATACGTGAAGATAAGAATAATAAAAAGATATACAGATGAGAGATGTAAATCAAAAATATGAATTAATTAAGCAGAATGACAAATAAAAACTAGTACAATACCCGTGCGTTGCCCGGGTATAACGATTCAATAAAATAGAAAAAAAATTATAAACTCATTTTCTGTATATTTTATAAAGAAACTTTAAACACACACGTCTAAAAGTGCATAATCATTTTTATTTAATGAAATTATTAAAACTAAAACTTACCAAATTACTAAAAAAAGTTTGAAACAACAACATAAAACGCAAACAATTCATGAAAAAAAAACTAATTGTGAATTCTTCAAAACTATGCACGATTAGTCAAATCTTCATATTTGAGATTCTTTCGTATCATCTTTCTTCACATACGCTTCTTTCGTATCTTCTCCATCCATAACACCTTTCACATCAACTTGTCTCATATCACATTCTTTCATATCGACCTTTATGGTAACAACTTATTGTGTATCAAATTTTTTTGTATCAATTTCGTTTTTCATTAGACGTGTAATTTTGATACAAAATGAATCATAAAAATGTAACTTTACTTACTCGTTCATCCACTATGATGATGTCCAAGGTGATAACTTGATTGTTTTTTAGGTTGTAAGTAGTCCATACTCGTGAAACCATAACATTAACGGTCCAATTATCAGTGACATTAGCACACAACTCACTGATATGACGATATTGGTTGCTCATGGTTGTTGAACGTTACCTACAAAATACAAAACAACATAGTGTTGAATACGTTAAGAGTTTAAAAAGTTATAATTCATCACTTTGAGATGTTATTATGTTAAAGATCGATTATCGCATTACATTAGTACCTCCATTACTTTATGATTGTATGGGCTTTTGTGAAATGTAATACGGAGTATGATGTTTTGGACTTCTACGCATAGACAAGTTGTAAGAGTTTAATAAATATGAGATTATGATTGAATTTAAATTTATGAAAGTTCTTTGATAGTAATATTGTAAATATTTTGTGTTGAAATTTTTTGAAATTAAGGTTATGTGGGTAATTGACTGCAAAAAAGTAAGGATATGAGATTTTATTTTTTTTTTTTAAAAAGATTAATCCAATCCAAATTGAGCAATTGTTATATACTAATATTTTTTTATCTCCATACTTTTTTCTAGCTAGTTGTAGTGGATAATCAATGAATTAGAACGGTGGAGATTAACTATATATCAAATCGAACGGACGTGAATTGTTTTTTCAAAATGTGCACCGTCGGCAATATATATATATAATTGTGTTGAATGCAAAAGAGCGATTTGCATCATCATTTAAAGTATACATTTTAATTCAACATTTTTGTATTAATAGTTGCTTTTGTCTAAGAACTCTTTTTTTATACTTCGTTAAATGTAAATGTGTGTTATTCAAGTCAGCTTAAACATGTGGTTACATAATCTAGATAAAATAACATTAGGTGAAGTAAGATTCTTAAACGAATACCAGTGAGATAAAATCTATGTCATCTTTTATCAAGCAAAATTTGTTAATTAAGGTTGTAGTATAAAAAAAGAAGTTGTAGTTTATTTTTATTTTTTTAGCTACACGATTGAATAATTTGTTTAGAACTAAAATAAGCTATTGTTTTTATAGATAACTAGTTATTCCACAATGCTGAATATAGAGAGATAATTAAAATATATGTCATATTATTAGGTGTATATCTTCATATATAATTAAGAAGTATATTTTAATATACATTTGAAAATCAAAATATATCAACATGGTATATTATTATTGTTTTTCATAGTAGAACACAAATGGTGGCTTGACTAAGTTGGTTAAGGTCGTTGCATATTAACGATACGTCACAAGTTCAAACCTTCCCATGGCTAATATTTTTAAATAAAATTTGAAATTTCATGCCATGTGTGTGTCATGTCATCGTTGAGGTGACATACAGTCACTAAATCATATTTATCCACTTATAATTAGCCCCATATATAATTATATATATATTTTCTGATTTGATTCACAAGTAAACATCATTTAATAGTGAATCAAATCTATAAATCACAAATTTGATTCACAAAT
>BQNB010139946.1:2629-17482 GCA_026074375.1 Tanacetum coccineum
CCAACCTCTCCAATATATGATTTACTTGCTTTCCATAAAATACAAAAATACAAAAATAATCTTCCCTCAACCTTTAGAATTCTGTTAGACCATGATCAAACTTTCCCAACCTATTCTTCGAGTGAACGATAACAACCCCCTGAGTCTTGCCTATACTACTACTACAAAGATTAGGTGCTCTGCCTAGGGAGTTGTAAAACTTCCTGTTGAAGTCTAACGACGACCGCATCAATTTTTTGGTGCCGCTATCGGGGAATAGTTAGGTTTTAATCATAGTTTAGCTTAGTTCTACTTGCTTGAATCCTTTCAAGTAAGATTTAATTCACGCACATTAGCTTTCTTGTAGTCTATCTTTTCTTCGTGTTATTTGTTTCGTAACCCATTCTCGTCAACCACCATGAGAGACGAGAATCCTATCCGTACTCTAGGAGACTACTCCAAACCTAGCCACAAGGGCTATTGGAATACCATCAAGCTCCCCGCAGGGAACACGTGGTACCTCTTCGATCCGACACCATCCGGTTGGTGTAAAACAGATGCTTATTCCACGGACTTTGGTCCGAGGATCGAAACCAACACCTCAAGGATTTCCTTAAACTTGTGGACTCACTCGACCTTGACAGTTAAAATAGGGAAAGAACGCTCCTGCATTTATTTCAATTTTCCCTACGCGATCAAGCTAGCAATTGGCTTGAACGTCTTCCAGTAGGATCTATCACCACATGGGAGGATCTTACTACCCGATTCCTTGCTCAATTCTTTCCACCGGGAAGGACCGCAAAACTCCGCAATGATATCCTGATGTTCCAACAACATCATGGAGAATCTCTATCCGAAGCATGGACTCATTCTAAGGACTTACTTCAAAAAGTCCTTCATCACGGTCTCGACCTATGACTTCTAATTTAGATCTTTTACAACCATGTCGACGGCACCATCTAGAAGGGCATTGACTATGTAACAGGCAGGGGACTCAAAAAACTAAGGCCAGAGAGTCTTGGGAAATCATTGAGAACCTCGCCCTCTACGACCATGAAGGTTGGGATGAAACAAAAGAATTTGTCAAGGCGTCCTGAAAACACCTGACCGGAGACTTCTCGAGCTCGAAGACCAGATTAACTTCTTACTAAAAGGCGCACGACCGACGCCTACATTGAGCTCAGCACATACCCCCCAAACTTATGTCAATGCAGTCTATTCGAACTCCCATCCATGAAATCAAAAGGAACTACATAACTAAACACTTTCGCTTTTCGTGAACGAACAGGTCCAAGCCCTCAACCACAAGTGTTAGAAACCACTTTTGAAGATCGAATACGGAACTACATGGCAGCACACACCGAAAGAATCCATTTTCAAGCAATGCGAGGGGATCAATATTAGGATGACTGAAATGTTTGAACTTCTCAAGGAACTCAGCAAAACCCCTGAAAAAGTATTGATAAGAGAAGAAGCCAAATTCCCCATCACCAAGAACGTGAATTCTATCTCTCTGACAAAAGGAGAAGAAGAATAGAGTAACATAACGAAGGTAACACCCGACAACACTGAGAAGCCCACCAAAACAGAAGCGGAAATGCCAGTAAAGGAGGCCGAGACAAAGAATAGTGCTGAAAACGGGGCCGAAAACAAATCAACCAAAAACGAAGAAACAGTGGAAGCACCAGGTTCTCAGCCTGTCGCATATTATCTGAAGCATAAGATCAATGAGAAGCTGGTCAAGGGACTAGTCAACAATAACAGATTCAATAACTCTCGATCAGGAACTTGAGTTGGAAAGAAAAAGGGGAAGGAATATAAAGTATTACCTGGGGGGCCTGTTTATGATGCGATTCTCAAGAAAAAGATAACAAAGAAGGAAGACATCAGAGGGAATTTCAAAATACCTTACAGTATAGGGGACCTTAAGCACGTGAACGCCCTCGTCGATCAAGGGTCTGATGTGAACGTCATGCCCTACTCCACTTACATGAAACTTATCAACGAAAGGCCTACTGAGACAGACATCAAACTCTCACTCGCTAGCCACTCGTACATTTACCCTTTAGGAATTGCTGAGGATGTGTTAGTAGAGGTCGTTGAACATTTATACCTCGTATACTTTGTGATTTTGTATATCAAGGAAAACGAAAAAAGGCCTTGCATCTTAGGAACAGCATTCCTGACAACAGCCAATGCCTCGATTAAGTTTGAAAAGGGCACCATAACCCTAAGGTCAGGGAAGAGTAAGGTAGATTTCCATAGGATACCCGATTCCTTATGTTCGACCGAATATATAAAAGGAGTAAAAAAACAACATAAAGGACTATCGCCCCACTTATGAACGTGACTAAGAGGATTGGGTAGTCCTGTAATGGGAACGAAAGATAAAGGCTTCACTTGGAAAGGGAGTGAAGTACAACAATGAAGAGTAAAAATTTCCCAAGGCAAGCATCCTTACTCTAGTTGCAACTAAGGAAGGGATGGATGATGAAGGGGAAGTGACGTTAAGGGATCGTGTGACTTCGGGAGTCTGCTACATGATCGTTAATAAGAAAATCGCTTCTTGGAGGCAACCCAATTTAATTCACGCAAATTAGGAGTGTCATGTGTGTTTTAATCCTTTACCTTTTGTTTTATTATGTTTGAACTATCTTGTAATCATGCTTTGTATTGTCTTTAACCTCGTCTTAATTTCAATCAAAGGTATTTTGCAACAATAAGTGTAAGGGAATTTATCCAGCTTTTGAGGATGTATTCAAACATTTTACTACTCTTTAAGCATTGATTGTGATCTTGATAAGCTCAATTCCATAGTTAATTTCTTATTCAGCTTCTAACTGCAAGTTCAACATCTTCTTCAGTAATTCCTTGATTAGTGGGTACTTTTTCTCTACTTGCATATGAATTTTCATGGATGAACCATCCATAAACAGAGTGTGAAATTGCATAATATTGGCTTTATCTTGTCACTACCCCTCCTTTGTTTGGATGTATCCTCCTCATCTAAGTCATCATCTAAAGATTCACTCTGTTTGTATTTCTTCCTTCTTGGTTGTGAGTTACTCGACTTCTTTTGTCTTTCTAATCTCTTGACTCATTTCATTAGTCTGAGGATCTCTACAGTTTGAGCATCCTTCTCTTTCTCCAAGTCAAGCACATGTTTTGACAATTTTGTACACATAGTCATCAATTCCTGTAGTTGCAGTCTACCATCATCACTTCCAGGTGTGTAACCTCATGGGAGAGGTGAATCATGGGGTGTGATTGGTACATTAGCCGTCAATTCAAATTGATGTTCCATCATGCCCTTCCTACTTCCAGATGTGTGACCTTCTGAGATAGGTGGTTCATTAGACTTTTCAAGATCTCTTTCTTAGACCTAGTTCTGAGCAGGAGTTACCCCTCCATGGTGTCTTGGCGCCTTAGGACTGCCACCTGTATCGATTCCTTGAGGAGATGTCAACTTAGCATTGTCGTGTCTGGGTCCTAATTATGTTATTCACTGTTCCTATTGTTGCATATAAGCTAAGCAACAGTAGTGATAGACCATTTTCCCACACATGTGCACCCTCTTGTATGGATCAGCTATCTGCCCTATGGTCTAGAGGCACACTTGTCTGAGGTAACTCAGTGTCCTTTTTGGTTCTCCTACGTTTTTGAGTCTTTCTTTTTCTTTGATAAGTAGATGGATGTGGGAGTATTTGCTCAATGTGAGCTTCAGTTATGAAAAACAGAGGTGTTTCAGTTTGAAGTGGTTCTATTAGAAGTTCAGAAAGAAACATTTGTTGTGTATGTAAAGGGGTTTGGTTGGGGTTTCAGGAAGGGTTGGTTGTTGCGAACCTTTCACCCTCAGGTGCCTTGGTTATGCACCAACAGTATTTAACGATATAAAAACAGTACTAATATTATCCTGTCAGTATTTTTTATTTGTCTTACAGTATGAACGTGTTCTCTATATAACTATGCAATAAACATGCCTTATTCGGTCACAAGCACACTAGAATAAACTTGATAGACAAGTGTGAATTCATGAGGATTCCATGTCTTGCATAGCCCATGAATAAAAGTTAAGAACTGTTAACCAAAACAACATACCAGTACTAAATCTTGAGATATCAGATTAAGCTTCAAATTATTCTAAAGAGCATCTCCAAACCATGTCAAGCATCAATCCACCCATGACAACTAAGCAGTACTAACCAAGCCTAGCAGTATAAACTTTTTGTATCAGCAGTACAAAGTTTCTTCAATTAAAGAAAGCTAAGCCCATTAGTACTTAAGTAATGATATCTGTTTACCTTCCAACTCAATCCAATTAGTACTTATGTCATTAATCGCTATACTTATACACCATTAACCTCCCCTAAGATCATGCAGCTACAGATTAAGCATACAAATGCTTGCCACCAGAAAATTAAATCTACTTACATCAAAAGCTTTAGTGAGCAAATCAGCTACATTATTATCAGTGTGTATCTTGACCATCTCTATTAATCTCTTCTTATAAGAGTCTCTAATGAAATGATGCCAAATCTCTATATGCTTTGTTTTAGAATGGTAGACAAGATTCTTGACAACACAAATGGCACTCTCATTATCAACATGAATCTTTGTCTGCATAAAATTATATCCATAATCTAACATCTAATTTTGGATCCAAAGCACTTGACCACAGCAGTGAGAAGCAACAATATATTCAGCTTCAGTAGTTAGATTAGCCACTACAGTCTGCTTTTTACATGGCCAATAGATTAACCTTGAACCAAGAAATTGACAACCTCCGGTTGTGGATTTCATGTCCAAACTGGCACCTGCATAGTCACTATCTGAAAAAGCTTCCATATAAAGGAGGAATCTTAGGGATACCAAAGGCCCTAAAATTGGGTCGACCCTTTAGGTATCTAAAGATCCTTTTTACTGCATTTAAGTGGGAAACTTTTGGTTGAACTTGAAATCTTGAGCATTTACAAACTGAGAACATAATATCTGGTCTGGAGGATGTAAGGTACATTAATGACCCAATAATTGACCTGTATAAATAGACATCAACATCCTCACCATCTTTATCTTTTGTTAAAGCCTTATTGGTTTCCATAGGAGTACTAGCTGTCCTTACACTAGAAAAGCCAAATTTATTCAAGATTTCACAACCATACTTGTCCTAACTAATGAAGATTCCATCCTCTTTCTGTTTGAATTGTAAACCCAAGAAGAAAGTAAGCTCTCCCATTGAACTCATCTAGAACCTTTTGTGCATTATTTGCTCAAAATCTGTACATAAAGACTTTTTAGTAGAACCAAAGATAATGTCTTCTACATATATTTGTACCAGTAGAATGTTACCCTTGAGTCTCTTTCTGAACAAAGTCTTGTCAATTTGACCTCTGTAGAATCCATCGTCCAGCAGATAGGTAGAAAGAGTCTCATACCAAGCTCTAGGAGCTTGATGTAGACCATATAAGGCTTTCTCCACCTTATAAACTTTTTCTGGAAATTTTGGATCCACAAAAACTAGAGGTTGGCTTACATATACCTCCTCTTCAATAATACCATAGAGAAATTGGCCACTTTTTAACCACATTGTACAAAACATAAATTCATGAATGAGGCATAGGCCAAAAATAATCTGATTGCTTAAATCATGGCAACAGGAGCAAACACCTCATTATAATCAATGCCTTTTTCTTGTTTGTATCCTTGTGCTACCAGCCTGGCTTTGTTTTTGACTACTATACCCCTTTCATCTTTCTTATTTCTATACACCCACTTTATACCAATAGCATTTTTGCCATAAGGTAGGTCAACTAGTGTCCAAACCTTCTGAATCTTTGAAGCAGCTCTTCTTGCATTGCTTCAACCTAGCTTTCATCATCAAGGGCTTGAGTTATTTTTGTGGGTTCTTGCTGAGAGAGGAAACATTCAAATAAGCAGTTTTGGAAATCTTTGTGATGTCCTTTTCTGTTTTTAGATGTAGCTTATCATAGCATGTTCTCCAGAATTCTTCTTTGACATGCCCCTTGTTTGTACTGCTGACTTTAGATCTCTAATTATTTGATCTTTAGGATGAATAGAGTGTACTCTAGTTGTGGGAATATGACTGAAAACAGTTGAAGGTTCCATGTTGTTGAGATCAGCCTCTGCACCCATAACTTGATCAGCAAAAGGAGAATTGTAAGTGTCTAAATCTTCATCATTAAAAGCACTGCCAAAATATGCTTAGTAATTGAACTTCCGCAGTATACTCTAATCAAGGCATGAGAGGATCATCTGGAAGATCATTGACATTAAGAGGAAAGGATCTACCAAGAGGAACAGATGATGGTCCAACATCATTAGAAGTTCTTGATGCACTAGCAGCATTAACTGGTGTGCTAACAGTATTAAAACTGTTAGTGCTGCTGGCTTTAGTATCCTTCCCTTGAAAAAGCTCCCTGTTGCACTGTGCTTCAAACTCTTTTCTAACAGCATCTGATTGCTTTGTAGCCTCCTTCTCTTGATCCATCATCTTATCAAGAACATTCTTCAAGGCTTGTTCATTCTCACTTGCTGGTTTTTGTACAGGAGATTCACCAGCAGAATCATCAGCTGTATCATTTTCATCTGAGCTCTTGTAGCTTGAAGAGATAGAAGACCATAATGGGAACACAATATATTGTTGAGTAGACACATTCTTTTCTTCAGATTGTCCAGCATCAACACTTTGCTTCAAACCTGTATTACCATTAGCTTCTTGTGGACCTGCATTTTTGTTAGTTTGATTCCCTGCAGTAACTGGTTGATAATTCATAGAATTTGTTAAGGAATCAATGTCAAAAAGCCAGTTAGGTCCTTGTCCTGCAACATTTGGTTATTTCAAGATGGTTTACTTGCGATTTCTCTTCAACTTTTTCTGGTTTGAGAATTAAATACTCTAAAAGCTTTGCTATTTACAGGGTACCCCACTAAAAACCCTTCTTCGTCCTACCCATTAAATTTGCCTAAAGGGTCTAGGGTATTTAGGATAGTGACAGGACATCCAAAAGGTCTCATGAAACTTATGCTTGGTTATCTGCCAATTATAAGTTCATAGGGTGTCTTGTTATGAGGCTTGGTCACTAAAACCCTATTCAGAACATAACAAGCAGTATTAACTGCTCTTCAAACCCAAAAGACAGTAGTTAGAAGTGAGTATGCTACTAGTCCTTGCTGCCTACAATCAGAGTCGTTCTCTCTCTCAGCAACTTCATTTTGTTGTGGAGTTCTAGCAACACTAAATTCCCCTTTTATCCCTTTTAATCCATAGAATTCATTCATTTCCCTGTTTTTGAATTTTGTCCCATTATCACACCTGATTACTTTAACCTTGTGATTTAATTGGTTTTTTATTTCAGTTATAAATCTCTTAAAATCCACTGTCTTCCATTATAGGCTTAGAAGAAAACAGCTAAATCGGCTAAGTCATCAGCACTACAGGCCAATATTCTTATGGTTGTATCCTAACAGATGACGGTCCATTAAGTCCATATGTCACATTGGTTAAAGGTTGACTGATAGAGCTCATTAAGTTTTTAGCCTTACAGGTAGCCTTTGTCGTTGCTTTCCCTTCTGACAAGCAACAAATGTGGTCATTGTCAAAAATTTTGAATGGCTGAACTCTTAAAAGATTTCTCTTGACTAGTTTTTTCATTTGTTTTAAAATTCACTATGCCCCAGCCTCTTTGCATAATTTAGATCTATCAATTGTGGCTTATACAAACAAAAAATTAAATCTCCCATAAGGAACAAACATTTTTTAAAATCAAAGCTTTGTGTACATATTGCTTTGCCTGGGAACTCTAAGCAATACTTGACTTTCATCAAGTAGCTTAAAATTAGGAGACAAAACAAGACATTCAGTTTTAGTGAAAAGAACACTGTTTGTCTTGTGACACATTTGTAAGAAAGAGAAAAGATTAAAGTTTAGTTCTTTGACAAAAAACACATCTTCAAAGTCTAACTTATCTGTTTTTATCTTTCCTTTTCTTGTTATCTTACCACCTCTAGCACTTCCACCAAAAGCAACAAAACCTCCATCAAGTTCTTGATAATCAGTAAGGAAGTCCTTGTTCCCTATCATATGCCTGGAACATCCACTGTTAAATATTCCTTGGTTCTTTAAAGCTTGTTGTGGATTTCCCTGCACAAAAGTAAGAGAGTCAGTGTCTCTTGGGGACCCAAGCCACTACTGACTTGAGTCTGCCTTGTGGATCTATATAATTTACTCTTTTTGAGACCCATGATCCACTATTGTCTTTGAAGACATTGTTTAAATTAGTCATTTTTGGTCTCCAAACACAACCTGCTAAAGCCTTAACAACAGTGACCCCATTACCCTTACTCTGACAGTATTAACTTTAACAGATTCATTCCTAGCATTAGTAAACTCAATCCTTTTAAAACTAGGTTTGTTTGTTGCTTGCAAATCATTAGATTGAAAAATATCCTCATCATCATCACTAACCCAATCTTCAATGATAACTCTACTAGGCCTAACAGATTTAACTCTAGGCATTTCTACACTAGTATTGCTAGGTGGAGTGATACTTGCTTTAAATTAAGACACACTAGCACTAGTCTTATTTACTGTAGGCCTATAAACAGAATTATCTAATCCTGCAAAAGATAGGTCAGCAAGTAGAGGCATGTAGTTCCCAGTTAAAAGAGGAGGAACAACATGATATCCATTATCCTTTTTGAACCTATCATTTATTTGATTGTCATCTCCATTACTTGAACGACTATCAAAGACACTATTAAACAATTTACTATCACTTGAATCATTTTCATTCAATTGATCTCCATTATCCCTAGACCGGTTTTTCTTTAGAACTTAATTGACTATTAATCAGTTTATTAAGTTTTTTAGAAGATGTTTCAAAAATATTCTAAGTTTAGCTTTTAAATTTATTTTCTCTAAAGTTTCATCTAAACTGATTTTTAAGTCTAGTGACAGCATTATTTTGTCTTTTACTTTAAATTCTAAGACTGAAGTCTTTTCTTCATAGACAAACTTCATTTTTCTGATGAACAACTAACTGTGCCTCTACAGATTCTAGGCCTTATCATAAGCTATAATTTCTAGATTAGCCCTTACTAAGAGTTCTTGCCGCTGTTCATCAAAACTGTTTTTGAAGTTTTTCATTATGTTTTTACACAGTTTTTTTTGAGTAGAACAAGATGGTACCTTTGTTGTCAGACACCTAAGGAGTTTTGAGTGTAGGCCATGAGGAGGCAAACTTGTGTTTCATCTTGAGCTATATAAACTTAGTACATATCCATGTCATCTTGGACAATCAAAGCATTGTCCTGAACAACCAATGCATCAGAGGTCTACACTGGTACAGTTCTTCTGGTGTTTTCCTTGCTCCTATACCCTGCATCTCCATTCTTGTTCCTTTGATTTCTTGGTGCTCTACATTCCCTTGAAAGATGGCCCCTTCTATGACAGTTAAAGCATTCAACCTTAGTTTTATCAAAACCTATATGTTCTTTGCCATTGAAGATTAACTTTCTTCTAGTCTTCTTATAAAATCTCTTAACCCTCATAGAGAGCATGGCCATTTGCCATTTAAGGTCCATTTCTTCTAAATCATCATGATCAATCTGCTCCAGGTCTTCATCATCCAGTTGTGGACTATTTGACTGATTAGAAAAGAATGAGAACATTAGATCATCAGTATATGATGATGAAGAGGCTTTTCCCTGAGAATTATGACCTAATGCAGTAAAAACACCATTAGCAGTATTAACTTCATTAGTGCTGCTAGTGTCTTCTGCAGAGAGAAAGGCCACATTATGAGAGTTTGAAGATGATCCAGAGGAACCTTTGATAATAGCTTTAAACACTTTTACGTAATTGTATAGATCATAAATATTCAAATCATCTATACCATCTTTGTTCCTCATAATCAAGGCTACATTGTTCCATGATAAAGGTAGAGCTCTTAAAAATTTCTGATTTGCATCTTCATTAAGAACATTACCACCATGAAAATTTAGATAGGCTTGATAAAGTTTTTGAAAACCTATCTTATGCTTTATCTAAGCCCTTCATATGTCAGATACAGAAAGTTTTCAAATGTTGTATTTTTTTTTATTTCAAAACAGTCTTCTGCATCTTCTTAGATTCAACATTGACACCAAATCTACTCTTGATAGCAGCCCACAAAGACTTTGCATCCTTTATTCCATGGAACCTCAGTTGATACTCATCAGGAATAGCCAAAATCAAAATTCTTTTAGCTTTTCTTTCTCTTTGGCTTTGTAATAATGCTTGGGCAGTCTTTGGAGGTACTTCAGTTTCAATACCTTTTTCATTAGTAGTTACTTGTATATGACCATCACCATTCAAGATCACTTGCCACAAACTATAATATTTGTTAGTGAGATACTGCTCCATCCTCATGCTCCAAAGGGTATATTCACCCTTCTTGAGGATATGAAGTTTTACAGTAGACACCATTTGAGGAGATTCTATTGGTGCTTTGCAGGTTCTTCACCAAACATTGTGTATTATAGGAAGAGATCTAGATCTGATAAAGTTCTTCTTATTCAGAGTTTCTCCACAAGCTCTGATACCACTTGTGAAGTCTTAATAAAATGGATCTTTTTTAGCCTGTTAAAACTTAGTTACGGGATAAATCGAAAACTAACTTAAGAGAAATATGATTGTAAATATACTACAAGTGACGTGGGGAATTAACTGCAATACTAAGAAGAACAATGAATACTAAACTTGAATATATTGATTGCAAATATTCTGTCAAGGTTTACAAAATAACTAACTATGAGAAATGTGTTTTCTATGAAGATTTTTTATTTATTTATTATATCTAACTATGCCATAGGGTTCTTTTTATACACTAAGGAAAACCCTAATGGGCTTACAAAACGCGTTAAATGATCATGCATATCTATTCCTAATATATCTCATGCATATCACATAAGCATTACTAACTTCTTATACTAGCAGTACTAATTAACTAACTAGCGGTACTAATGATCTATCATTTTGTACTGAAAGTACTAACTAAAACTAACAGTACTAACTATTACAACTAGCAGTACTAACAACTTAGTTTATATTCTTCAATCTTCAGTGGCAGTATCAATCTTGAACCAGCAGTAGTAACTCAAAATTCCCAACAATACTTGTGAAGTCCCAAATAAAATGGATCTTCTTAGCTTGTTAAAGCTTAGTTAACCTGGATAAATCCAAACTAACTATAAGAGAAACTATGATTGTAAATACTACAAGTTATGTGGAATCAAACTTGCAATACTAAGAAGAACAATGAATACTAAACTTGAATATATTGATTGCAAATATTCTGTCAAGGTTTACAGAATAACTAACTATGAGATATGTGTTTTCTATGAAGATTTTTTATTTATTTATTAAATCTAACTATGCCGTATGGTTCCTTTTATACACCAAGGAAAACTATAATGGGCTTACAAAACGCGTTAAATGATCATGCATATCTATTCCTAATATATCTCATGCATATCACATAAGCAGTACTAACTTCTTATACTAACAGTACTAATAAACTATCTAGCAGTACTAATGATCTATCATTTTGTACTGGCATTACTAACTATAACTGACAGTACTAACTATTACAACTAGCAGTACTAACGACTTAGTTTATATTCTTTAATCTTCAGTAGCAGTATCAATCTTGAACCAGCAGTAGTAAAGTAGTACTGGCAGTAGTAACTCAAAATTCCCAATAGATGGTTATACCAATCATATAACTATCCCACATCCTTGCCATGCACTCACCTTTAGTGCAGGATACCCATAGTACAACCCTTCGAGCCTATCCTTTCTCATGGTTCTCGTAATTTTTTGGTTAATCCAGATTATTAATAAAGAGCATTGTCACCCTTAAACTAATCGTTACACCCAAAAAGCCTTAGCCTACCTTACATGTACTCGCTTTGAGTACATTATTGTGTTTAATCCAAGTTAGTTATTGAGTACACGGTTGCTAAATCCTTAGCCTTGTAAATACAATTTTAGGACGATTGGGATTCATGGAAGTATTTATTTCATGGAAGAATGGGGAAGAAAAGTTAAATCAATACCCCCATATATTTGTTTGAGTGAATTCCATGATATTTGATCCACCTCAATTTGTGTTCATTAGTCTAGATTGTAAATATCAAAGCATGTAAAAGCTCAAGTGTAGGGGTACGTTTTATAAACCCCATGTGATTTATTATGTTATCACAAAAAAGAGGATTGATGTAGAGTTGTGTGAGTTTGTAATATATTCGTCCGCGTCTTGGGCTTAGCATCCAAACCAGCGTGTATTTCAATGTATAATTAACTAACCCTTCCACTCCAATTTCACCCAATGGTATCCCTTTTCGTTTTGTTTCCATTATATGTTTTCTTAACCACTACACCCAATATAACCCTTTATAATACCTCTTAGTATAGTTATTGATAATGCTTACCACAGCGGTGGGGAGGTTTGATCTTTTACCAAGCCTATGGTAATTTATATGCTATGACAGGTAATGAGTGTTGATTTTCCGTTTCCCCCTTATGTTATAATTTATTATACACCTGAGAGAAAGAGAGAATCCTAAACGCTTATGTGAGGTGCTAGTATATGCTTTCCGTGCTTTTAATTACGAGGTTTAGAAGGTTGTGTTGTAAAATACTTTAAAGAGTAGGTAAAATGACCCCTCATATTGTTATTGTCTAGGTAGAAAAGCCTATTTGCTTGAGGACAAGCAAATCCAAAGTGTAGGGGTATTTGATGAGGTGTCATTTTATGTACTTTATCGGGGTCGTTTAACCCCCTAAATTGTGTGTTTATGCCCAAAATAGGTACTTAATCGTTCTTTTTCATGTATTTTGCATTTGGAAGGAATTTGGAGGAAATACACGTGACTTTGGCTCATTTGGAGAAGAAATTGACAAAACTACAGACCTACACCAACATGGCTTAAGAATTTCTCTACAGTGGCTGGAGACGATGTCACAAATACAACGTGACGCCGTCACAACGATGATCAAGACGGTGTTACGAGATTCCAAGACAGCGTCAGAGCACACGACCCAACCCATTATCTAGAATATTCCCTTTCATGACGGCGTCACGACTAAAACGTGACGCTGTCACAGCGATTTTACTATATATACAAACCCGAATTTAGGGTTTTGTGTGTGTAACTTTAGAATAAAAAGAGGGTACGACCCTTAGTCGTTTTTTTTTTAGCGCTGTTATAAGGACGTATTTAGGGCCTTAAAAACCCTATTGGTACTTCCTCCTACTCATGTTTTAATCAAGGTAAGGTTTTATTTAATCATTACAATATGTCTATGTGTTGTTTGATCATCATGTTCTTGCTTACTTATAAAGATGCTTAGCTAAACTCTATTGTGTTTATTTATGATTGTATTGAAACTAGAATATAGATCTTAGTGGTGTTGCTCTTGTGCTGGATAGTGCATGTTGGCTTAGAAAATCTAGCTTTTTTCTATATCGCTCGTTGATATGTCTAGGAAACATGATTGTGTAATAGGATACCATCGGGGTAACAGTCTTCATACTACCGTACCCCCTAATATGGTTGATCTAATTCTTAATATATTTCACATGCACTTAGTGTACCTTTAGGGGCCTTTGTAATAGCTTCATACTTACCTATGCCTTCGTGCGTTGCATAACAGAATGCTAAGTAGCGGCGGGTTTGTGTAATTCGTTCATGGACTTAGGAAATAATTACACTGATCATCACAACTCTGTATGCAAGGCAACAACATAGGAATAAGCAATCTAGGAGTATAATGATTAAATAAACACAGTCTTTTATCTTATTGTTATCACCATTGTGTAGATTTATAATTAGTTTAATAGCTAAAACTAACCAAACTCTCTAATTATATGATTTACTTGCTTTCCATAAAACATAAAAATACAAAAATAATCTTCCTTCAACCCTTAGAATTCTTTTGTTTGATTCGTGATCAAGATTTCCAACGTTTCCTCGAGTAGTAAACGATAACAAACCCTCTGAGTTTTTGCCTTTATAATACTACTACAAACAATTAGGGCTTGCCTAGGAGTTGTAAATCTTCTTGTTGAAGTCTAACGACGACCGCATCAATGAAGAAAAGAAGTGTGTTTGTTGTGTTTGTTTGAATTGAATCGAAGGGAGGAGAAGTGAGTAAGGTAACATAGATTAATGAAGTGGCTTGATCAAGGGTAAAGATGATAGTATGTGTGTGTGTATGTAAAATTCAAATGGTTGTGAGGAAAAGGTGATAGTGGATATGTGGTGGAGAATGTTTTGATGGGATGTGGGAGGTAGTATATGTAGGGAATGATGATGACAAGAGGTTACACCAAGTTACAAGGGAGTACCTTATGTAAGGGAATGTGAGTTGTCCCATGTCTGGGTGTTATTTGGGGAAGGGGGTTTTTATCGTGAATGAAGGAGTTTAGGCTTGAAAAAGGTTTTGAATATAAGAAATATGAAGCTGATGATGCTTAGGATGAAATCAAAGGATTAATTTGGGTTTATAATCACATTGCCAATAAGAGAGGAAAGAGTGGGCGTATGTGATTATGTGATGGTTTAGGAAAAAAGTGCTTAGAGTGTGTGAAGGATATAATCATTTGTTGGTAAGAAAGGTTAACAGATGATTAGAAAGGATGGGTTGTAGGATTGTATAGAAGATTTGTAGGAGTTTGTAAGTTATCTTGTATATGTGAGGAATACATGTGTGAGTTTGTAAAACATTTATAAGTAAGGAGGTGAGAACACTCAAAGCATGATTACCCTCCAAATACCACAAACTCATTAGTCATTTAGACTTTAATCCATGAT
>BQNB010139947.1:3236-17482 GCA_026074375.1 Tanacetum coccineum
TATTTAAGGCCGGTTATGGAACAATACAATGAGATACTTCGTATACTTGGTCAATTTACACAACATAAAATGAACATGTATGAGGCTATTTTAGTCTCATGTGTCATTGATAAACTCTCTCTTTTTTGGAAAGATTTTAAGCATACCTTAAAACATAAGAAGGGGAAATTAACTCTTGTTAAGTTGGGCATTCATTTGCGTATTGAGAAATCACTTAGGGCGCAGGAAATTGACAAGCCACAGAGCAACAATGTTGCTGGCATTTTAGTTGTCAATATGGTAGAGCTTAACAACTCCACCAGGTACAATGACAACAAGGGCAACTGTAAATATCAAGATAACACCAAAGTTGATCCAAATAAGAAGTCAAAATTGACTTGTTGGAAGTGTGGTAAAATTGGACACTTGAAAAAGGATCACAATGATGTTAGGATTCGTAATAAAACTAATGGTTCAGGCACAAGTAGTTCAAGGATACGTTCTAACAACCCTCTGAATGGTCAAAATATATTTAATAAGTCTTTTTAGATTTATTATGTTACACATATATCTGAAGCTTAGTTTGTGCAGGATGATGATGTTGTGTGGTGGGTTGACTCTGATGCTAATATCCATGTGTGTAAATATAGATGCTAGTTCAAGACTTATGAGTTACTAAATGATGGATCTATTTTTTATATGGGAAATGAGTCAGCAGCCCTAATGCATAGACGTGGTTGTGTAGATTTAGGATTTAGTTTTGAAAAAGTTATTTCTTTGTTTACTGTTTTACATGTTTCACAAATAAGAAAGAATTTAGTTTCAAGTAGTGTTTTGAATAATTGTGGTTATAAACAAGTTATTGAATATGATAAGTTTGTTTTGTCAAAACATGGAATGTTTATTGGTTTTGGTTATTTGTGCAATCAAATGTCTAGGCTTAATATTGTTAATTAAGCCTTTATGTCGATCTCTAAACTGAATGATTCAACCTTATAGCATGTTAGATTTATTTTTACTACATCAATTGGTATCAAGAGCCGAAGTTCCTGATTAAGATGCCTCCAAGGAGAACCAGGAATATTAATGATGTCTATGAGCGTATTATGGCAAGAATGGAGGAGCGATTAGATCAGTTTATTGATTAATTTTCTAATCGAATGAATGATATGATTAATCCAAGTGGATGTGGGGATCGTAACGTTCGGAGAAGCGAAGACGAAGAGTTAGTAAATCCGTTCTTTGAGGGTGATTGTTCATCTTCTAATGAATTGGGAGATTATGGTGTGACGATTATGAAGGAGCCCCAGTATTTGATGACGATTACGAAGAAGCCCCAGTGTTTGATGATGATCAATTTGAAGAAGAATCGGTGCCGGTTTATGATACCGATATTGAAGATGTCATTGAGGAGGAAGAAGGATTTGTTGGTAAATGAGGATTTGGTGAGGAAGAAGACAACATGGAAGACGTTGTAGTTGTGGCTAATGATCTTTTCTCTTCAATGATATAAACTACTTTAAGTGTTGATTTTTCAAGAACCATAGATTCAAACGCTCATGAGTTAATTTGGTTGCAAAAAGGCAATTTGGTCGAGGTTAGTATTTTGATATGCAAAAAATATCAAGAAGAGTATTTGAAAGCTCCACCTATGGTCAATAAATTGGGTTTTAAGACGATCAAGGTTCGAGGTCGAGTCGTTGTAAAGAAAGAGAATTTGATGCAGGGGATACAAATTTGGATGCTACAAGTACAAGGGACGAGTGAGGCAAACTCAAGGACGAATTGTTTTCAAGTGGGGGAGAATGATGCAATTATGCCTTCACCATATGTCGTGTTTTGTGGTTTTGTAGTTTTTGTAGTTTCGAAGTTTATGTTTATATTTATCTTATATCCCACATCGCCCTAGAAGACAAACACGTAAGCACTTCTTCTCCTATAAAAGGAGGTGTAAGGATTTAGTATAGGATATGGTTTAATATTTTGATATTGGTAATAAAGCTTTGCTTTAATCAATTCTTAGCGGTTTTGCTAAGATTCTCTCAATAATCGATATTCGTTTGAATCAACGATTGTTGGAGTTTGCCTGATTATCGGTATTCTTTTGAATCAACGATAGTTGGAAGATTGTTTCTGGTATTCGAATAAATCAATAGATCTAATTTGTGTTATCTCGTTATTAGTCTACATCAGCTTGGTATCTCTTTTTTTATTATGTCAATTAGTGTGTTCCTTTATTTTCACTACATCAATAATTGAATCAAGGGATGCAATCTTTGATGAAAAAATATTTTTTCTATACCTAGACCAAGTCACATGATTCTAAATACAAATGAAACTGGCGATGATATTAGGGGTGAGCATGGTGCGGGTTGGTGCGGGCTTTGTCAAAACCCAACCCGCATCCGCGATTGCGGTTTTTAAAAATTGGGAATCCGTAACTACGCGGTTTTTGCGGTTTTGGTTTTTGTGGGGTTTTTTGCTGTTTTTGCGGGTTTTTTTGCGGTTTTTGCAGGTTTTGTAGGTTTTAACCGCACCGCACCATCACTTATGACTTATATAATTAATGTGGATTTTTGCTGTTTTTGGTTTACAGTGTTGGTAACAATGCATATATTTAATGTAAACACACACATTAATTATGACTTATAAGAATATTAATGATAATATTCACTAGAAGCCTTATAACACACATTAAATAATCAATGTGTCATTTTTTGGTTTTAAATAATCAATGTGCGGTGTGGATTTTATGGTTCGGTTTTACGGGTAAAACCGCAACCGCATCGCATGTTGCGGTTTTTCTTTTTTCATAAAACTGATCCACTGGTTTTTGCCGTGGTGCGGTTTTTGTGGTTCAGTTTTTTTAGATTTTTGCAATTTTACGGTTTGCGGTGCGGTTTCTGCTCACCCCTAGATGATATTGGTGTTTCAGAGATCCTTGAAGAGGGTGTGGTTAAGCAACATGGGCTTAGAAAACATAGGACTCCAAAATCAGTTGGACCAGAATTTCAATAAAATTAATTGAAGGAATAAGGGATGAGGTCTCTGACCAACACTCCTATTTCTTTAATGTTGAGGATGACCAAAAAATTTTGAAGAAGCAATAAAGTCTCAGGATATTACTTATTGGAAATAAGCAATAAATGATGAGATGAATTCCGTTATGGGCAACAACACTTTGGTGTTGGCTGATCTACCACCTGGTTTTGAGTTTTAAATAGATCTTCAAGAGAAAGATGAAGTTAGATGAAATTATTGAAAAGTTCAATGCTAGACTTGTCATTCAGAGCTTTAGAAAAAAAATCAGTGATATACTACTTTGATACTTATGCTCCAGTGGCGCGCATCAGTATTATAAGACTACTGATTAACTTGACATCAATTCACGATCTGATTATTCATCAGATGGATGTAAAGACAACTTTCTTGAATGGTGAATTGGATGGGGAGGTCTATATGAACCAAACTTAGTGCTTCATCATACCTGGTAATGAAAACAAGTTGTGCAAACTTGTAAAGTTTTATATGGACTAAAATAAGCACATATGCAATGACATCAAAAGTTTGATGAAGTGATTTTTTCAAGTGGTTATCTTTTAAACCAATTTGCAAATGTATGTATAGTAAATTTGATGAATATGGTAAACTAGTCATTATTTTTCTATATGTTAATTGCATGCTTATATTTGGAATTGATCAAGATCAGGTAGACCTTACAAAGGAGTTCTTCTTATCAAGGTTCTCCATGAAGGACATGTGGAGAGGCTAATGTTATCCTTAGTATAAGGATCAAACATGAAAGTAATGAAATATCAATTTCTTAGTCTTATTATATTGAAAATGTACTGAAAATATTCAATTATATTGATTGTACTCCAGTGAGTACTCCTATGGATACAAGTGAGAAGCTGAGACATAATAATGTCAGGCTTTATCTCAGCTTGAGTATTCTAGGGTAATTGGCTGCTTGATGTATGCCATGACTTGTTCAAGGTCTGATATTGCTTTTGCAGTGGGTAAACTTAGTAGGTACGATGGTAATCCTAGTATTGAGCATTAGCAAGAAGTTCAACGGCAGCTGAAGTATTTAAAGAAAACTATGGATTATAATTTGCGTAAATGAATATCCTTTAGTTGTAAAAGGAAACATTGATGTAAGCTAGATCAGAAATTGAAGATGGCTCTTAAACAAGTGGTTGGGTATTCTTTTTTGGGGGAGGTGCTATCTCGTGGGCTTCCAAAAAGCAAAATTACATCACAAGTTCAACAATGGAATATGAATTTATGGCTTTAGTAGCTGCTAGTAAAGAAGTTTAATGATTGAAAAACATGACTCTTAGTATTTCATTATGGCCTAAACATATAGCATCTATTTTTATCCGTTGTGATAGTGCAACTACATTGGTCAAGGCTTATAGCCAGATGTACAATAGGAAGTCTAGACACTTAGGTGTCAGGCATAACATGATTCGTGAGCTTGATGACATCAAATAACGTCACTTTATTATATCATTTATCTCATCTATTTTGCCCACTTTTATATAATTATTACATTATTTGGTACTTAATCGCTTTAAAGTTGATAAATGCAGTAATTTAGGAGTGTTTTGGGAAGATAAGCTAAAAGGCGCATAAATTGGAGCTAAAACGAAGACATCTGAAGATTTATGAAAATTCACCAATACGCCGTATCCAACTAAAGATATACGGCGTATCTACGCCAATACTTCACAAGAAAACGCGTTTGACTAATTCCCAATACAGCGTATCCATGCTATCTATATACGCCGTATCCATAAAGATAACTATTCGAAGATACAGTAAATCAAGTAAATTGGGAATGATATCAAAGATTTATTACGAACGTAGCGCGCACTCTAAGGAATCTAGCCCAATACGCTGTATCGACCTATCTGGATACGGCGTATCGAGTATTTTTCAGCAACTATTTAATGAAGACATCAAAAACAGAGTTTTAAGTGTTGAAATATCATATTCTTTTTACCATACTCATCTAGAGACGATTTTTCAAGAGAAGATCAGCCATAAAGGTCAAGCATTGATCACGACTCCATAGAAGACATCCTGTAATCTTTACTATCTTAATCGTTCGATTTAAATTGTTTGATTACGCTTGTATAATTACAATGGTTGTGGGCTAATACCCTTGGGTATTAGCCATCTTAATGAAAGTTCAATGTTTGGTTTGTTTTAAAATCGATTTCTTAATTTATCGTTGATTGTTTAATTATGTTTATCACCTCATACTTATTTATGTGTTTGAATATGTGACCTATCACTCAACTGGGTCTAGTGTTACGGACTAAGTAATCTAGATACCGGGATAGCTCTCCATATCGTGTCTTATATTACTGGACCAATATGATCACAAATAACGTTCTGTCTTTGTCTTTTGATTATGAGCTTAGTTGGACTGATAGGTGACCCGCTTATGTTTCTGCAATCATGCTATTAATTAACTGATAAAGATTGGAATTAGTTGACTAACCAGTATATAAAACACTCTTCAAAAATAATAAGTGCGGGACAAAGTCCCGTTGGGCTAGAGTTTTAACAGGATCACCACTGCTTTAATTCTATAAGATAGATTATAATTAAACTAAAGGATGATTTATGTGGATGCATTAATTGTGACAGGATTAATTGTGTCTAGTTCTTAGGATGATGTCCCGCCTAAGTCTTAAGAATGATATGCCGCTTCGAGATAAGTAAATCATTGCACTAAAACAAACAAACCAGCATTGAACCGGATTTAATATGGCTAATACAGTTTTCTATCATTTGGCTTGTACTGCTTTTCTATCCTTTTAATCTTTCATCTTTTTTATGTTTAATATGTATGAATTGGTATTTGTTTCCACCACACTTGTGCAGTCTTCAGGCCTTAATCCCCATTTCATTAGACAACGTACATAGCATAGGTTTAACCAATAAATAAACTAATTAAAATACTGATAGAATATAGGATTAAGTTTCCACTCTTAGTATTCGACACCCTACTTACCACGAACTCCATCTTGACCGGGTATACTACTCGTTAAAGTGTTGTTTTAGGTTTGTCAGCTAAATATAAATGTAAAACTTGATAATCAAATAATTGACCCTACACGACAGCACATCAGAGCTCATCATGAATAGGGTGGTTTCTATAGAGTTTGTAACATCTCAACAAAATTTAGCTGATCACTCTAGAGACTTGGTTTTAAAGTCTCCTAAAAGGATGGGTTTAAAGTCCAACATAGTCACTGATCATGAAGGCACCCAATTCCATCCTGAAGAAACTTGGGATCTGAATTTAATGTGGAAAGCATAATATTCAAATGCTGGAGCACATGTTTTACAAATCATCCCAAGGTTTGTGTTCGGTCCTGCGGAGAGGTCAGGTTGAAGTTTTACTTCTTAATAGTTCAATTTTTTTTTAAAATGCAATAGCAGGTGTTCATTTATGCACTAGTTTTGTTTTATTGTTTATTTTCATGCAAAAGGAATTGAACTAAATCGGGGATGGTTGTTGGAAATTTAGTGCATTTGAAGGATTTGGTCATACTTAAAAAATAGGTTTAGAGGTACGGAGTATACACCCTTTAAGCGAATGAACCTCCCTGACTCGTTAGTGGTTTTCAGCGTGTAGATTAACTCATTAGTAAGTACTGAGTAAGTTTATCAGGGAGTAACTCATGAGAATGATCAGTCCTCCAAGGAGTTATCTCATTAGAGAGTGTTACTCTTCAGTGAGTAAACTCATCAGCAACTAGTACTCGTCAGCAAGTGAACTCATCAGTAGGTATACTCTTCAATGAGTGTGCTGATGAATGCTTAGCTTTGTTGGAGCTGGTTTGTAACTACCTTGACATATTAATAGGCGGTTTCATGATAAACTTAATGACCATGATTAATTGGTTGTGTAACCACTATTGCTATAACGAGGGATTAGGCGGTCGCGCATTGTTGCGGAGACTAATACTCAACAATTCTAATTAAGGTGTGCGTAATATATATTAATTTCCATAATATTGTGAAACTTGATCAAAGTTACAAAATACATAAGATAAAAAGAAAAAATGTAATATATCTTTTGGAGTATTTGATTTTAGTCAATCTATAAATAACCGCTAACAACAACAACAACGATACCCAATCCCGCCTAGGCAGGGTACGAGGACAAATAACCACTAAGAATGAATATTAAATAATATGAAACCATTTGTGTATCTCGATTAAAACATCTTTATGTCTCACTAAAGATTAAACAATTTTCAAACTATATGTCTTTCACAAAACATCAAATATGAGACTACGATTGGATAGGATGAAAATACTGAACTCTCACGATTTTAAAAAGTGGCATGGTTATTGGGAAGCAATAATTCGGCAATTCATTATTTCCATTCACCAAGATATAAAACTCACCAAACCTCATTTCGCCGCTTATCTTGTCCTTAACCCTAACTTACCCGAATAAGTGTGAGAGTTTTGTCAGACTTTATGCTATTTAGACGGAGCGTGATGTCATCGACGATGAAGCTTAATCGATTGAAATAAAGGCAATAACTGTTCAAAAGGTGGTCTCTAGGTTGGCTAAAGGTTACTGTTTGCAAAAGAATCACAGTAAAAGCGGCACAATCATATTGGAATCTTTAACGCGGAACTCTTAAGACATTAACATATGATTACAATCCCTGAGAGCAAACAAAATTAAACTGCATTAAACATGAAATCATATATAAATAACAAAAGAAAGTATAGACAAAGCGAAAAATATACACTAGAAAACAACAAATCCACAATGTCCGTTAAAATATTTTAAAAAACAATCTTTTGTCGAAAACACACAAATGCCTTTATTGGGGAATATTAAGTGACATTTGCGTTACGAATCTTTTCCTCATACCTAATTTTTTAGACATACGTTCATAAATCTAACAATAAAAAAATTTAAAGGCTTATTTATTGACCAAAAAACTGTTTTTAAATTCATATCGTTTTTATTAAATTGAACACACATAGTTACATTCCTCATCTAAAGTTAGCAAGGAAGTTTACCTGAAGTAAAACATATGAACTTATTGGGCACAAACTCCAACTATATGCTGAAATACTCCATTTACCCGGGCAACAAATTCGTAATGAAATCCTTCTCCAACCATGATGCAAAACCATTATATTTCATTTCTAGATTCATCTTCCATCTCATCTTCTGCTTTCGTAGCACCAGTCAAAAGTTTGGATTTTGCAATTAGAAGTCAAAGCAATGTAATCCTTATATTGGTTAACCAATCAAAAAATTAAAAACCCTAATCATCTCCCTCACGCCTACCAAATCCCCATCTTCACCAAATGATAGCTTTTTCAATCACAATTTTCAGACCTTGGCTATTCTGTTGTAAATAACATGGCAATAGGCACATGTCACCGATGTAAAAATTATTCAGAAATGCAACAGGAAACGATCCTCATCGATAATAATCCGCAAGAGCAAGACGTAACAACGGTATTCCCCAACAAATCCCATCCTAATTTACGTGAGGAACAAAGTCATTTTTCACAATCTTTGCTTATTTCTAATATCCCATGGAAATGCCGTCGATCCAAGATCTATTGGGATTTTGTAACAAATGGGGTTGTTGATCGAAGTTTACATAGCTGCATAGAGATCCAAATCGGTCATCGATTTGGTTTTGTACATTTATAACGTTAAATGATATCAATCAGTAGTTTCCATCTAAGAAAGCATGATGGGTGGTTTGCATTTTTTTTGCCAGTTGCAAGTATGGTCCGAACTTATAATAGACATGTGGAACGTTCCTGGGGGCGCAAACCCCAGTGTAGGTTCGAACTGCTCGAATATGTTTGAATCAACGAAATATTTTTTCAGTCCTTTAACTCGTATGCTAAAGCGGTCCGGGCAACAATCATTGACATGGCCAGCAAATATGGAACAAGTTAAGCTGGAGCAGAATCGGTGGGGTGTCGATTGTAACAAGGTATATAAGGAAGCGGGTAATGAAGAGGTAAGTCGTAACTCGGTACAACCGATGTTTTGATTTGGATGGTATGGAGCGTATAATTCTTGCTAAAGTTAAAGATTTAAGTGTCATTTTCAGACTTCAAAACATATGTTCTTCTGAGATTCGATGATGATTGGTCTTAGATATGTTGGGGGACGTTGGGTTTGGTTGGAGTTCGACTCTATCGATCAAGTGGAAAGCGTCAAGACTTCAAAGGCGTTTAAAGAGATATTTTTGGAGTTCAAAGATGTTTCTCACGATTTTATTCCAGATGAAAGATGTGTTTGGATAGACCTGGTGGTCTGCCATTGGGCATCATGGGCACCAGAGGTTTATAATAGTTGATGGTCGGTGGAAGCAGGCGTGTTTACGGATATGGTAAAGTGATGGTCCAATGTCTCATGGGAAGGTTTGTGTCCTTACAGATCTTTACAACGTGTGAAAGAGTACCTTATAGGTTTTCATAACGTAATCGGACTTATCGTATTATCGCTACTGATTTGCATATTGGCGCCCAATATTGAATCGATGGAGGTCAATTCCGGGTCAATCCTCTGGAAAGAAGGAATCAGAGGGTCCTAGTTGTGGATGAATGGTTTGGAAAATGAGGAGCTGTAGTGTCGATAGTTGTGAATTCAGATTCCCCCTAGAATGTTTAATCAATGATTCGGTGTCGCCTCAGTCTGGTTTTGCGAGAGGAGATGTTTCGTGGGGTGGAAAGTGATCTTGTGGACTCTTTGAAGAAGGCGAGATTCGTGAATGAGTCGGTCTTGTATTAATGATGTGTGTGATTAAGGATTGCATTGGAAAAGAATTTGTGAAGATATGCGGTGAGATTCTTGGAGTTTCATTCTCAGGGTAGATTGTGGTAATGTTACCACCGATGATAATGAGTATGTACGCCGAGTTATTGCTCCTGAAAAAACTCCATCTACGCCTCCATCTACACCCCCGGGTAATGATTGAAATATTGCTGTTGATTCTGTTCTCGTGGATTGATTAAAGGGTCCTCTAACTATGACGAGAATAGATCTGATAAATCGATGGAGCTATAGAGGACCCCATATGGAAATAATACACGGGTTGTTCTCTCTCGCGTCAACTACGTTCGTGAAAGATTATTTTTCCTAGCGATCTACATACGTTCATAAATCTAACAATAAAAAAATTTAAAGGCTTATTTATTGACCAAAAAACTGTTTTTAAATTCATATCGTTTTTATTAAATTGAACACACATAGTTACATTCCTCATCTAAAGTTAGCAAGGAAGTTTACCTGAAGTAAAACATATGAACTTATTGGGCACAAACTCCAACTATATGCTGAAATACTCCATTTACCCGGGCAACAAATTCGTAATGAAATCCTTCTCCAACCATGATGCAAAACCATTATATTTCATTTCTAGATTCATCTTCCATCTCCTCTTCTACTTTTGTAGCACCAGTCAAAAGTTTGGATTTTGCTTTAATCATTTCTACTATTTGAGCAATGAAATTTAACGCCATCCAAATCCCATGTATCAATATATTCAATATTATCTTTATAAAAAGTAACATGATTAATAAAAGCAATATTTAAGTTTAGGGAAGTGCATTGGCATTCAGGAACTATAACAGTCACAAAACTACGAAAATAGCATAATGCATTTGCAAACCATACCATCTTAATCATATTTAGGTGAACTATTAAGCTAACAAAATTAATAAGCAAAATCCGACAAATATAACAGTGAAAAGTAAATTATGTGTTCAGCTGCAACAACAACTAATCTCTCTTTAGCAAAATATAATAGAAAAATATAACAGTAAAAACTAAATTACAAATTACACGGGTTGATGAAAAAGATCAGAAAACCAACTAAATAAATTATAGATAACCTTTTTTGAGATGCCTTTTAATGTGTTCAAACATGGTACCGAACGCACCCTCCGACCATCACATGGAACCTTTGTATTGATTTCTTCCAATCTCCCTAAGCAAACATTATGACCTTCTCTTAACACTCTGTAGAAAGCCTAAACATAAAATGCGACAATTCATTAATAACAAAGGCCAAAAATATTTATACGCGTCTGTACACAAACACACCTGCATTTTATAACATACCATCAAGCCCAAACTAAAATGATTAAACCAAGACCAATTCATAAACTGCTAGTTGTTAACATAAATTCATATATAAGAACACATCATCACCCATGGTCAGATTCATCATTTGGTAGACAAAACAGTCGCAATTTTTACAACACTATAATCTTTCATAAAATAAAAAACATGAGTTACAAATTAAATATGCAACTGAGATGCAGCCAAACGCGGTAAACATAATTTGATATATAAAAACAGATGCTTGTAACTCTAAAGAATATTCAAAAGTCACATTGAAAGACATCACACAAAAACGGGAAAAAAACATACTAACGCAGATATAAAAATGTCTATGTATTTACCTATTTGATCCCTCATTATACAACAACACAGCGACGCACAGTGGGAAAAAACATATTCAGAACACATTAAACAGCCAAGCAAAAAATAATCAAACTTCGTCTTTTAATTATTAGTGCGTATGAAATCAGTAGCCATGACCACATCTTACAGGCATAAAATAAGAAAAAAGTTATTAACAACGCTTAAAAAAACCATGACTCAAACTCATACGCAACTTATAAAACAACCATTTAGAACCACATATCAGCCAATAAATGACATCACTAATAACTTTTTCCAAAAAAGTACATAAACAAACAATTCCTGATAATTTGTTTTGCAACCTGCACATATCAAAGAATCAATTCAATGCTAAAATAGTCAGCCAACTTTAATAGGGAACTAATTTTCTGGCCGGTTATTAGCATTTATGAAATCAATAGCCATGACCACATCTTATAGGCACAAAATCAGGAAAAAGTTATTAACAACGCTTAAAAAAAGCTATGACTATAACTCATACCCAACATATTAAACAATCATTTAGGACCACATATCAACCAATAAACATCACGAATCACTTTTTACAAAAAATACATAAACAAACAATTCCTCATAATTTGTTTTGCAGCCTGAACATATCAAAAAATCATTTCAATGCTAAAACCGTCAGCCAACTTTAATAGGGAACTAATTTTCTAGCCTATGTCATCAGATTTTAGAACCAAAAACAAAGTAAACCGTGAATCATGAACGAGAATTACACAAATCGTATAAAAGAGCTTTAATATCAAATATAAATATATATTAAACAACAAAACATATCACAGTTATAACCGATCATAATTACAAAATTTTAAATATTGAAGGCCTATTTTTTATGTTAATGACTGCATACCAAACACCAAAAGACATCACAAATATCAAACAAACAAAAGACATTACAAATATAAAACAAACATGCAAATCTTAAATCATAAAACACAAATTGCATAGCATCTATGCATAAAATCAACAATTATGACCACATCTCACCTAATCGTTACTTACTCTAATCAAATATGGCTCACATCATTATACTTACTACATCAGTTAAGCTAAACAAAAGCAACTAATGCAACACATTTCAACATGCAACACACCTACCAAAAATCTTATACAACTAAAACATGAAGAAACTTACGCATATTAAGAATGGCAAAAAACATAGCCTTAATAAGCGTCCCAGAACCTAAATTACCGCTTCAAGCTGCAACAACTTAAACACAGCCTTAACAAACATCCTAGACTCAAATCGCTGCATGAAACTGCAAAAACATAAACAAATCAATTAAAAAAACACTTCCAAACACCAAATGCAATACATAATTTTCAAAACGTAACACGCCAAAGACATAATCTTGCTAACATAAACGAACAACAACAACAACAATAAACATACCTTGATTCTATGAACCACAATCAACGATGCAGTCGCAAATTCAGTTTTGTTTTAACACCACCATCACAACCTAAAAGAGTAATAGTTGTGGAAATTAAACAAAATAAAAAATAAAAAAAAACATAATCAAAGTTTGATGAACAAATAACATCGAAAATAAACATGCCCTTAATTCATGAACCTTTATCAACAATCGCAGCCTAAAATCTGTGGAAATTAAACAAAAAAAACTCACACCATCACATGCAACACATTCATTTGCAAAACCTCACACACTTACAACATATTTAAAGTTTCATGAACAAACAACAAAAACAAATAACATACCCATAATCTGTGACAATCAATAATCACAGCCTACAACATGTTAAGATTAAACAAAAAAAATCAAAACACCATATGCAATACATCATTTACAAAACATCATACGCTTATAACACAATAAAAGTTTCATGAACAAACAACATCAAAAAACATAACCTTAAACCGTGAACCACCATCAACAATATAGTTCCAATACAATTTTATTAACAACACCTGAAAGCTTGAAAAGAAAATTTAGAAGAAGCACTTGTATCTAAATATCCTAAACCACGATACCACCACTCATAACCGGTGTATGTGAACATGAAGAGAAATATATGACGCACTAAAGAAGCGTGTTGGGCACACTTTCATTCATTGCATAGGTTGTAACGAAATGAGCCACATTGCATAGTTTGTAACAAGATCGAATGACAATGGTTTAATGGCCCAACAAATAACAAATTAACCAAACGACACACATGCATAAAAAACGACATCACTAATGCCATAATAATGGCAAAACAATGTCGTTTGCACGCCTAACGTATAATAGGTTAAGGGGGGACATTATGAGGAGATTAATGAGCCGATTAACTCTCATTATTTTCATTGACTAGTATTGAGTATTTCTCCTACAAATAGAGATCAAAATGTGCATGGAAAGAAACACCGAAACAAAAACACTTAGAAGCAAAAGGAATATTAGATTTGTGCCTAAATCAAGAACAAACATTTGGTCTTATCCCAAATAGATATTCATGATTTCAAAGTATTATGGTTAAATAGTTTCTTTTATAAAATGATTAAACGATTTATAATTTTATGTCACACCCCCAAACGGGGCCTGGACGGAATGCGTGTCCGAGGGCGTGATGTCATAACAATCTGATCACAAAGCAATAAAGAACGACCACTAATCATAGACGTTTGAAAAAGTTTACTCGTTGCATAAGATAAAATAAATTTACGTTTTACAACTCATAATAATTAAGTTAAAAGTAGCGGAAGCATAACAAAGTTTTGATAATGACAACGAGTAAATAATAGATAAGT
>BQNB010139948.1:2400-17482 GCA_026074375.1 Tanacetum coccineum
GGTGCCCCTCGTGCAATCATAAGTGATCGCGGTACCCATTTTTGCAATGACCAATTTTCAAAGGTCATGCTTAAATACGGAGTTACTCATCGACTCTCCACCGCGTACCATCCACAAACAAGTGGACAAGTTGAGGTTTCTCCAATCGTGGTTTGAAAAGAATTCTTGAAAGGACCATAGGCGAAAATCATGCCTCTTGGTCGGACAAACTGGATGACGCTCTCTGGGCTTTCCGCACAGCTTACAAAACACCCATCGGGTGTACTCCATATAAGTTAGTGTATGGGAAGGCATGTCATCTTCCGATTGAGCTCAAGCACAAAGCTTACTGGGCCCTTAAGCATACAAACTTTGATATCAAAACAGTGGGTAATTGATTCGTTGACGGTATACACTTAAAATAACTCAAATGCAAATCTCAACCAAATGCCCTTAACCAAGGGAAAAGGTCACAAAGAGAATCCATGACTCCAAGATCAAAAACCGCGTTTTCAACGTCGGTGATCGAGTCCTCCTCATAATTTAGATTGAAAGATTTTTCTCAGGCACGCTAAGACCCGCTGGAGTAGACCATTCACAGTAACCCAAGTTTTTCCATATGGCACTGACAGTTATCCCACAAACTCCAGGCCAAATTTCAAAGACTGGGTCATCGTTTAATAGCAACTACATTTAGAGGGGACGTACCACAAATTGGTAGTACCAATCTCCACACTTTTTCCCCATGAACCCATAAATCAGTGATGGGTCCAAGCATAGCGACCTTAAACCAGCGCTCGTGGGAGGCACCCCATGCTTATCCGTAGTATGTGTAAAATGAATAAGTGTTTTCTTGTTGTTGGAGCTCGCCTCTTCCATTACCCTGTTTCGTGTTTGTGTTGTTAATTATGCATGGGGGGAAGGGGGGGGGGGGAGGGGGTGGGGGGGAATTGCCCGATTGTGAAGACTCTCGTGCTCTCAGTTTTGCCTTTTATCCACAAGAGTTTCATCACCTCAGCTTCATTTGTGGGAATCCAGTGTCCAAATCTAATCGACTAACGTTTTACTTTTGCACACTTAATAACGGCCTAATTTACGTAGGTGCCCCTTCAAAACATCGAGACGATGTTTAATTCTAGTATGGGGGATCTTCGATTTGATTTTTTTTGCCTGCTGCCGATGTTATCACGTAATCCCGTTTTACCGCCAATTTTTGCAAAAATACCAAAAAAATTTAAAAATTACAAAAATAAAATAAGTTTTTGTCACAATTTCCACTTTCCCTAATGGTAAAAGAGATAATTTTTGACTCGATCGGGCGTATTGAGCCCTACCTAAGTTCCTCACTACCGCTTGTAGGCTAAGCTTCACGCATTAGTGTTTCGAATTTAATAAGTGTGAAGAACAAGAAGTGATAGATGTTAAATATACGTTTATGTCTGAGCAAGATTCTTCTAAAACTATATGAGTAACTTGTGGCATTTTCTCCCATTAGCTTCTAATCACACCTAATCATACGTGCTCTTTTCAATTCAACTAAGTCAATCGATGTTTTTAGAAAAAGCTTCAAATTTGTAACTTGATTCTTTAAAGCGAAGTTTTTTTTGTTCTTAGTAATTTGAAAGATAAAATGCCAAAGAAGCATGAATGAAATATAAAGCTAAAAATGCATGAATATTGAATAACGCCAATGAGATCATTTGGTTATATGGAGAAGTTAAAAGATGTGTCGTGATATCCCACTCCGCTAACCACGAGGTGGGGGTTCAAACTAAGACATATTTACTTCCTAGGATATATTGGTGTGTTGTGATATCTCACCAGGAAGCGAGGTCTAGGTGAGGGTTCAAACTAAGACACCTATCCTTAGCCATATTAGGAAGAAGGTGTAGGATGTGATTTCCCTCTACGCTAGCAAACGGGTGGTTATTTCAAACTAGAACACCGAATCGTTGGTTGTGATATCCTACCAGGGAGCGAGGCCTAGGTAGGTGTTCAAACTAAGCAACGCATTCCTAGCTTTAAGAACTTATGATTATGATGATAAAGATGTTGCAAAAAGTTCTACAGTAAATTTTCGTTCTTTAAAATCAAGTTACAAGGTCCTAATAAGTTGTTGCTTTGAGTCTTGATTCATCTTGAATTACGACTATGGAAATAAGTTGATCTATGGTTGAGTTGAAATGAGTACACACATTTAAATCATATATCCATGTTGGGAGTTAAAAGTTCACAAGTCATAAGTATGAGTGCTTAACATTTAGACTTATATTGACAAATGATCTTGTTTAATTGCTTGGTTTGGATCTAGTGAAAAATCAGGGACGATGAATTTATCCGTCAGGACATCCGTAGATTATTCTATGGGCGCTTCTCATTCTATGATCCGTTGTTTTTAAAATAAAGGAAGTCCAAACAGGCCAGTCAAGAAAGAAAAAGAGAAAAATCCAAAAATATTAGGGGATAGTTAGTGTTACATATAAAAAAATTAGGTAAAAGCGGACTGCCGAAAGCTATTGATTCTTTAGTTTCCCTTGGCAAACACAGTTCTACTTTTCGAGGAAAATTAATCGAGGGGTTCGAGATTCTTAGTTTTCTTGAGTGTTTACTTCAAAACATTGCGTGAGGACACGGCAATACCTTAGTATGGGGGATTTTGGTATGTGCTTAATTACACATACCATTTTCCATTAAAAACGGACTTAAAAGACTAAAAACGTACCAAAAATACATTGTATTTGTATGTTTTGCTTTTGAATTGTGCAGGAACGGATATGCAAAAAGAAAGCCAAAAACAAACCAAACCAAGCAAGGGATGGAAAAGACCAAGTCAAGTCAAAGTCTAAAGTCAACCACATGAAGAAAATACAACTTGAGGGACTAAAATTGCCAAACCCCAAGTTGTATTGCAAGAGTTAAAAGACAAGGGTCGAAATTGCAAAGCCGGGCAAAGTTTGCAATGGAGTAATAAGAAGTGAGGGACCAAAACTGCCAACCTACCCAAACTCCACTTTTCCCGCCCAACAAAAACCCAGGTGCAACTTGGGCATGTCGTCCCATACCTCTACCCTGCAAAACCACTCAACACCCTAGATAAATCATTTCAACCACTCCTCTACCCCCCCCCCCCCAGCTGTATAAGTGCCATGTTGGCAATCCCTCACCATTCCCAAGTATTTTCGATGGCTATGATTGACTCCAAAGATGCACAAAAGAAATTGAAGGCTGGGATTTGTTTTAGAATCACCTCACACAACAAGCACACTTGGTTTTTGTCTCTACAAAGTAACACAGAAGAAAGAAGAGAGAAAAGGCCAAGAAACCAAGACCTTAATTCGAGTTAGTATAAATAGGGCCATTGTAACCCAAGAAAGGGAGTAGTTTTTAGTTTTTACTTAGTTGTTAGTTAAAATTCAGCTTATTTTATGCAATTTTATTTTTCCAAGCCTTGTAACTTTAATTTTCGTCTTAATGCAAATTTGGAGTTTTTAAGTTAATTCTTGATTCTCTGTATTTCCTCTGTTAAAAGCTTTGCTTAATATGTTTTAAGCCTTATAAAATCATATAAGTCATTTGTCTTAAACTCAAATACTAAGATTTTAAGTAAAGTCACTAAAAAGTCCATACACACATACACCACCCTAATTTATGGATGATCTCCAGTTCTGGTATGGGCTATGGACTCTACACAAGCTTTTTTAATACAATGCTAGATCTTTTATAATCATTGTTTGACCCTGTATTTGAGCAAGGGTGTTGGAATCTCTCTATTTCCTTATTTTCTTATTTACTGTAGAACTGCTTGTTAGATGCTTATTTGTTACTTCATTTTACTTATTTGTGCTTTATCAGTATGTTTAGTGCTTATCTTGCTTAGTTGTTAGTTTAAAAGTGATTTGTGCAACTTTCTTAGTTAGTACTGTCAGTTCATTTGATAAAACTGTTAGTTATGAGTTAAAACTGTTAGAATAATTCAGCTCATTTAAGTGCTTATTCTTAATTATAAGTGTCTTATTTTGTTCTTTGATAATATGTTTTTAACAACTTTGGACCAAATCAGCTTAAAATAAAAAGAAAAAAATGATTTTTGAAAACTTTAAGGAGTGTTTAGAACAAGCAGTACTAACTCCAAGTTAGTACTGCTGGTTCATTTTCTTGGATTTTAAAGCTAGCAGTACTAACTTAAAACCAACAGTACTAACTCCAAGTTAGTACTGTTAGTTAAAACTGTTAGTACTGGTGGTTCATTTTTAGCTTATCAGCTTATTATTTCTGCTTATTTAAGATTTCCTTAGCTTTTTAGAGTAGATTAAACCATTTTCCTTTACTATCTTTAGGAGTAAGCTTATTTAAGCTTATTTTCCTTCTCAAAGTATTTTCAATAGTGTATCAGTTTGTAGCTTTTTAGCTTATTTGCTTATTTAGTTGCTTATTCTTATGTCTGAGTGCTTATTAGGGTTAGTTAAATATCTGTTTTAGCTTAATTGCTTATTTCTTGTTTCATTGTGTTCTGTTAAAGCTAGCAGTACTAACTCTAAACTAGCAGTACTAACTCCAAGTTAGTACTGGTAGTTAATACTGGTAGTTAATACTGTTAGTACTGTTGAGTTTTTCTTGCTTAAATTAGCTTAATTGCTTTTTGAATTCGCTTATTTAGAGTTTGTTTAGCTTATTTGGTTTGTCTTAAGCTTATTTGAGCCTATTTGTGTCTTAGTTTAAAAGTTTTAAGTGTTTTTACCATTTCTAGCTTTTATTCTTGTTCCAGCTTATTTTCTTTGCTTCTTTTTGTGTGCATTTGCTTATTATTGTTAGTACCCAATCATTCCTTGTCATTTTCAAACATCTTCTGTCATTTCGTCTTTCGAATTTCCATTCAAGCCTCGTTGGGACATAACGACCCGGGAACACTCTATACTGCTTCCGGTTTTAATTGGTCTCGCGGATTCTGATCTTTTTTGTGTATTTATATTTATTGGTATCATAAAAGGGGTGAGAAGAAGCGAGTCAACCACTTGACAGATTTTAGAAAAGCTTATGAAATACTAATCTAATGCACCAAACTTAATAACCAGATATCAAATAGCTTAAATCTAACTTAACAAGCATGATTAATCAACTAGATAAGCAATAATCCAAGATCTACTACTAATGCTAAATATTTTTGGTATTTTAAGAGGTTTTAAGACAAATTAATGAAAAACTATGATTTAAACTAAGTAAGTTAAAAACAAGTAAACAACTATAATGATTAAGCTAGATAAAACTTAAATAAGCACTAATAAGCAAAGAGAATAAGCAAATAAGCAGTAATAAACATTTAAGCTATAACTAAGCACTTTAAAACTGAAATTAGAGAGTAATGAAAAGAGAAACTTACTTGAACCTTTAGCTAAACAAAAGGTACCAATTATGGCAGCTACAAGCTCTCCTAGCTTATGAATAAGCTAGGAGTTAAGTCCTTGAGAACCCTTCCATGTTTGGTTCTCCTTCAAAAGCATTTATAATCCAATCCAAAGGTACTAGATTTTTAAAGCTAATTTTATAGTTTACATTAAATTAAGAACTGGTTAAGCCAAATCAAGAGCCTTATAGACTCTTGAGAGCGTCTTAGAGCTTATAAGGGCTTATTGAGCTTTAGCTTAACTCTAAATAAGAAAAAATGAGAGATTATGAATCAAAGAGATTTAGAAAGATTAAAACACTGCATTTCATTAATAAAAGGTTGCTTACAATATTTAAAAAGGAAATTACAAGATTGAAAGTAAAATTAAGCTAAAAATTATCCTAAAAACTACGTACTAACTAAGATGTGTGTGTGTGAAGAGTGTGTGCTATTTATAGCCTGCCTTGGAAGATTCTAGCCCTCTTGCCTTGCTCTCCAATCATTCAATCTCAACTAATCATTTCTTTAATCATTTGAGCTTCTATTGTGGCCGTTGGATTGATTTGTGGACACCTGAGGATTGCCAGGCTGGCATTCCTTTGATGTGACATTGTGCTAGTTCTCTGAGTGTTTTAGCACAAAAACCCACTATTATTTGTGTTTTCTCCATTGACGACGTGGCCTTTGAGAGAGAGAACTTCATAATTCCTTAGATTTGACTGAAATCTCCCTATCCACGTGTTAACACGCTTCTGAATTGACCATCTTAGCCCTTAATTTGAGAAACCCCTTTGATTTGAGAAAATGGTATCTTTGGAACGATGGGTGAATAGTAAAAGGTTTTGGCGCATTTTTTTACAGTTAAAACTGTTATAGGTTTGGGAATTTGCAATTCTAGCCCCTCTCTTCCTTTTCTTCTTTTCTAGCTATAAAGATCTTTTAGAAATTGCAAGTTCAGTCCTTGGAGTTGTTATAAAAGAGAAGTGGGCTAATGACTTAGGCTTATGAATCCGGGTATGGGGTTATTGGGCCCATTTAGGTTTTTAAGGCCCATTAAGAGGAGAGGGGCTATTCTTGGACTTTTGTGAAACTTAGAGGGTTAAAATGGAATATTGTGGGTCTTGTTGACTTTTGTTGACCATCTTTGACTGACTTTGATTTTTCTTGGCTGATTTTGACTGAGGCTTGACTTTTCTGGCTTCGGCTTTGTACTCTTCTGATTCTCGTGTCCGTGCTTGCTCGTTTTTGACTGCTTTCTTGTCATTTTTGATTTATCCGTACCTGCACACACAAAACACAAATACAAGCATATTTTTGCTATTTTTGGTCTATTTTAGGTTTAATGGGGTTATTTTAGGTATAAACGGATATGTGTATTCTACACTTATCACACAACATATGTAACTTTGCTCAAACATTTCAAAACTCAAATTATCTTCTCATTAAAACTCTCTTACTTTACCAAATAAGCATGATATTTCTTCTTCACTAAATGAGAACCCTTTAACCATCTAAAGTTAGAACTAAGAATAATTGAACATATTCCATAACCACTTTTGTGCTTTCTTTCAATAGGTGATCGTAAGAGGATTTTGAATATGAAGATGATTATTATTCAAACGATAATCAATCTCAGTCATTTCAAATCTAATTAACCAAATATAGAAATATAAACAGAAATCAGAGACTAGGATTTATCTAGATCACGGAAATATCAATCAAATGACCATAGATATTTTCCGTGTCTACATGTTTAACCATCCTCAGTTATTACATGAAATCACCAAGTCAATTGCAAGACAACAAGATTAGTCATTGAATTGCAATTCACACTTGCAATGAAGATGTCTCATGAGTCCCTAAGTGTTCAATAATTTTGTGTTATGAGGCTAGGTCAAATTATACATGCTAAACTTAACACACTCTAAGTAGGATTGACGATTTATGAATTTCCATCGGGAAACTCATAAGTACTCCAACTTGATAAGCAAGACTTGGATGTCATTTCCGAAAACTCAAACCAAGAACTCTTATAACTTATATAAGCTTCTCCTAATAACCTAATGTCAACCCCATCTCCCAAATAATAAGAAAATGATCCTTGCCTAAATTTGGCACCTCCCTAATCGATGGATCCTCCATCCTAAATTCATCTTCGGTTTAGGTAAATCCGCCCTATGGCATTAGATTTAAAACATCTTCCTCTTGTGAATCACTTGCTTAAAAATCCAACATACATGTAACTAACCTTTAGTAAATCATTATTATTTATACAAAGAAACATTCACAAGATCTATTAAGGTAAATAACCTTAATTGGATTTCTTTCATAAAAGACATGCAAATGTGCATTCTTTGAACACTCTCATTATAGAGCATTACACATTGTCACTCTTAAGCATACTCCTAGATTCTAGATGACTCATTCTCTCTTATACCTACAACAACTTGCTTACTCTCTCATTTAACCTTAAAATTCCACACATCTTGATTAGGATTATGCGAACCAAAATTAAAGCATGTTAGTTGAGTCATGTTAGGCCCTCTATGAAAAGATAATACAAATTTTATCTTTGCTACAATTCATTAGGCAAATATAGGAATTATATTTTGTCTAACATGAGAATGACTACTAGAGAATCTATTACACTAGAAATTCAATTTGACCTAACGGTTAAATTGCTTCCAAGAGTGAAGTTGGGTTCGTGGTATAACGATAGACTTTGTACCACTAGTGATATTCTCATATTCATTCTCTAATTTGATTAAATGGCTCTTCCTAAATATTCCTAATGATAGTCTACATCGATAGACTTTGTATCTCATTAGGAGTGCACACTAAGCAAAGTTGAAATTAGATTTCTCCTTTAGACATCTAGACAACATGGCACCTCACATATGTGCTTTTGAAGCACCATATGATAACTTGCTCCCGTCTGAAGACAATATATGACATCATGGATTATTTTGATGCACCAAACGATTAATTGCATATCTATTAAATGCATGTCTATTATAAAGGCGTTTGTCTTTTTCTAGCAATTTGGATAAATATCTCTTAGTTTATCAAAATGACACATGCTCCTAAGTGCTAAATGCTAACATGTTTACATGATATTTACATTTAAAATTATCATGTTTTGTTTGCGTCATCTTACATGACTTACATGTTAATTGTGCACCTACACTATGTTAGGTTGATGTATGATAAATAAGGTTTAGATGTCATACAGTCTTACACATTAATCTTGTTGATTATTGTGTATATATATATATATATATATATATATATATATATATATATATATATATATATATATATATATATTTTCTCACACTAGAATATCTTTCTTCGCGTCCCGGTCACTGATCTAAATTTTCAAAAGAGTCATAAAATGGTCTTAAATCTTCTAGAGTTTTCTTTCACACATTTCCTTAATCATTATCTCCCTTTCTTCTAAATAATCCACTCTTTGTCACGGAAAAGTTAGATGCAAATCTAATACCCTTCCAAGTAGGTTTGACAACTTAAATATTTCATCCGAGATATTCAAGTATCTTTAACTTGCAATTCGCAAACGTTAAAGGTCATATCCAAAAATCCCTATTCAAGCCTTTTAACAACCTAAGTTAAAACGCTCTTCTTTTCTCTTCGACAAAAACATTCTTTCTCTTCAACGAAAGCATTCTTTCTCTTCAACGAAAACATTCTTTTTCTTCGAGGAATTTTTTTTTCTCTTCGATGAAACATTCTTTCTCTTCGAAAAAAACACTCTTTGTCTTTCGATCACACATCTTTCTTCTCACTCAACCACGCCCCTTCAACCATAGAGATGGCTAATCTCTTTCCTCCACTATTTCCGCTACCACCTTTAAGACAACCGTATACCTCGTCGTGTGATTGTTCTATGAACATTCGCAATGCTCAAGAAGAGCTACATAAACCTTTTAAGTATAGTTTATCGTACCCTAACCACCATCCGTCTTGACATTGTCAAGCTCGTCATCTCTATCTTCGTTTGTTTTCTTCTTTATTATTATTATTATTATTATTATTATTATTATTATTATTATTATTGTTTTCGCGTACGAAACACATCGAAGATACGTCACCATTTCATTCGGGACAATGTACAAAAGGAAACATCTCCATCGAAAGGTTGCGTCTGAAGATAACATCGCCGACATTCTTTCTTTACCCCTCAAGAGTGAATCGTTAAATTATCTTCGTCAAGGTTTAGGAATGATGTAACACATTCCATAAATCATTCTCTTCTTTTCTTCTAGTTTCGATTCTAGTTCTTTTCTTCTAGTTTCGATTCTAGTAAGTGTTTAATTTTCATGTCGTAAAACCTTAAACTACTTCATCCGAAGTACTTTAAGTATTTTTAATTAGCGAAATGCAAATTAAAATGTCACTCTTTTCGAAAAATTCATCAATTTCTCCAAACATCCCTCTTGTTGGCGGTCCGGCGGCCCCCAGATCTATTCTGGCGCCCCCCAGATATATCTGGGACCATCGGCAAGCAGCTTTGTTTACCATCATTATATTTTTAAACTAAACTTCCTCTTTTAGGACGTTGACGGCGTTATACCTAATATCTCTCTATTATCAATGGGTCATCCTTCATTATCCCAAACACTCTATATGCCTCGCTCATGCTGATGTTTTCATTGAGTCAAGTGATATTTCATAATGAAATGCGTTCTATTATCAAACACATCCTACAATTCGATAAGAATACAATCCATCACTTCACAATAACCCTTCAATACAACTTGGTCCTCAATCTCGCATTACGTCTGTGTCTCAAATCATAGACGACTTCTCACTCCTAAATCGTTTCTTCTCTCTTCTACTGTTTTGTTACTATTAGAATACCTTATATCCCTTGCCAACTATTATTTCATCCAAAATATTTAAGTAATTTGCGAAATGCAAATGTCACTCTTTGCAAAACTTTCCAATTTCTAGAAGAATGTGGTAGGAACCTTAATAAAAAAGATAATAAATCTTCAAATGTTATTGAGTCACCACATGATGAGTCTCTCCATATATTTTTAATTCCACCATGAAAGAACTACCACCTCATTCTCAACTCCCACTTTGTTCCTTAACATTGTCAACAACAAAACACCAACAAACCTTTAAGTCTCGCAATCATTCCTAACTTTGTCTCGATAGGTATCATTGCACATCAATTGTTAGTGCAAAATGATATATCAATCTTTTTTATTAACTCTCGTATACATATCCCTTCTTTAGTATCGACTCATCCTTTCCCACTTTTGGCTTTATGGAACTCATTTTTCATTCACATCCAGAAGCACATCGTCTCCATCCTGTCTTATTTCTGTTTTTGTATCTCTTCAAGGTTACTTATATATATATATAATATATTATATATATATATAATATATATAAATATTATATATATTTATAATACTAAGATACACGTCAGCTAGAGAATAGAGAGAGAACGAACTATCGTACTTTGCAAGATATTAAGTATCATTTGTCTACTTTTAAAGGTCATTCTCATAATATTTTTCGCGCTCGGTCAAATCAATTCTCACGCTTCGCACACCTCGGCCCCCTCATTTATTAAAAGTCGGATAATCTTTCTCCGTAAACACACGTCTCAATTCTTTTTATTTCATCATCTAGGGTGTTTTTAAAATAATGATTACTTGTGTCTAGTTTCTACTTCTCTTTCAAAGTGTCATACTTTAGAATAATAAAACCTAGAAGTGCACATAGTATATATTGATGCACTGGGGTCTATGATAACTTTTGTTTTGTAGGCCCCCCCACCCCACCTCACTCCCCCCAACCTCATCTTTGATTCCCTTGGTTCCCCAATACAAGAGGGTAGTTACACCAAGAAGGGGCAGCACTTGCAAAGCTGCTCTACTCATTTAAATTGCATTGAATTCTTGAGCATCGATGGTAATTTATTTGATCATGGATCCGTTAGAGTCAATATAAAAGGAATGATATTATCATGGGGACGCAATGAGCCAAGAGGGAGCTAGGAGATATGTGGGTAATGCATGAATGATGTGGTTAAACCATGATGATAGAAGACTTTACTAGGATGATGCAAGCTCACCTTTATAGGAAGTTAGGATTAGAGATTGTCAAATATGATGAAGGGCTCATCCATACTCCAAATACTTCACCTCATCTACTTTAAAATCACATTCAACCTTCAGGTTTTGTCTAATACCTTCTACTTATATACTTGAAGTACCTACAATTGGTTTTCGATCATTGCACTTCTTCGTAGTCTTCATGACCTCTCCTAAATTATCAAATAAACACAAAAAACTACCTCAACAGCGTCGCGCGCAATGCGCTTCTTCTCATTCCTTTAACCTATATACTTGGAGCACCTACCTATTACCTATTCCTTCAACATATACACTCATAGCACCTACCTCATTCTCATTCCTCCAACCTATATACCCGAAGCACTTACTTTCTTCTTATGTCTTCCTCTTATTTTTTATAACCTCCTCTCAACTATCCAAGAAAACTCAGACTCAAAATTACCTTCAACCTTCTTTATTTTCGCACGTCTTTTTCCTCAATCTATATACACGGAGCACCCACATTCCTTTCATTATTTCACACTACATATACTAGGAGCACCTACCTTCTTTTAATTCCTCCAACATATTTACCTTACACACTTACCTTCTTCTCATACCTCCAACCTATATGCTCCAACCATAATCCACATTATACCTTTTTGCTTAGACAAAAAGGGGAGAAGAGAGTGTAAACGAGTAACTTTTAAACATTACTATGTGCTATAGTTTACATATTTTATCATCATCAAAAGGGGGAGATTGTTAGTGCAAATATTACGATATTTAATCTATACGATGTTTTTATGTTTTGGTGATGATAAACATGTGACTTGTAATACATAACCGTAAAGTGGCGCTCTAGTTTACTCGTACTCACAAATCAGTCAATGAATGTAATGCATCTACATCTATATGACGTCTCAAAGTCTACTATTACATAATCTCTCGAGTCTTTAAGTCTACATCAACACCGATATTTTTTTGCACCCGACGTAAATCACATAAGCCATTTCCCCCCAAAATAAGTGTCGCTTTTACCAAACAAGTTTGTCACCACAAAAAGACAAAAATAGGAGCGTCTGTCGAGACGGTCCTTTAAATAAGCCGGCGACCTCCTTAAATATCCGGCAGCCCCCTAATATATCTGGGACCGCCATTTCCTGACATGCTATTTTCTGGCTCCTATAATAGTGGGTCACCCTCCCAACTATTTTCATAACCTTTTGACGTTTTCTTTTAGTTCTTTCTCTCTCTAGATCTCACTAAATCTCTCTAAATCTTTGATCATTCAACTTGGTTAATCTTGTTTTTAATTGATCAAATCTTTTTTTCCTTTCCTCCCTTTCCTTAAGTGTAAGAGAAGAACTTCGGTCATCTAAGGTCTGAGTTTATGTAGTTTATTAGTCATTTGTAACATTTGTTTCCGTTATAGATCGAGTGTCTATGTCTTCCAATCTTTAGTAGGGTGTAGATCCAAATGATGTATATATTTGGATGGGCTGATTGTGGGTTGGTTAGTATTTTAGGCCTTAAAATACATTGGTGATATGGTAGATTGGTTCTAGCTAAGATTAGGACTCGACATCTAGCTTTGGTCGCGCGAAATTAATAATATAAGCAAGCGAGGGTTTATGTGTTTTAGGCCTTAAACACAAGGTTTGTTATGTTGGGCCATAAACATAACGGGTTTGGTGTACCCGAATAAGGACTTGACTCTCGTTAGTGTCGAAAATAATGTAAGCATTGCTATAAGGTTTTTTCTCCGCCGAAGAAGGGAGCTTGTTTGAATTAGTGAAGTAACTCTCTGGTTGGATACTCGGGGAGTGGAGTAGGGTGAAGAGGAGGGTTCGTAACGACCACTATAAAATAATCGTGTTTCGGTTTATGCGCATTTTTTTTACCATTCTTTTACTATGGTCTCTTTAAACAGTAGGTTAACTTGCTATACTTTTACACTTGCTATTGAGCTTATGATTGGAGTGAAATTATGTGATTGTCAGGGAAGTGTAGCTTCTTTGTAGTAAACCATTGTGCGTGTGTGATATATTGGTCGCAATTATGCGCTAGTAATTGGTAAATCCATTATCGCTACTTCTTTATATTTACGTTCTAACTTGATTGGATTGAGTTTCGATACAAAAGAACTCGTCTGGGCGATTGAAGAGTCGAAAGACTTAATGTCACTATCTCTTGATGAACTCATCGAGAACCTCAAAGTTCATGAAATGATCATCAAGAAAGATTCTGAAATACTCAAAGCAAAAGTTGAAAAGAAATCTCTTGCTTTAAAGGCTAAGAAAGAATCTAGTGATGAAGAGTGTTTGACTTCAAGAGAAGAGGACGATTCGTAAGCCAACCTCAGAACAAAAAAAGACATTTCAAAGAAGCCGAGACGACAAAAACGGTAAAAGTAATAGAAAATGCTTTAGATGCGGCGACCCGAATCATCTTATTGGAGAATGTTCAAAACCACCGAAAGACAAGAACCAAAGAGCATTTGTCGGAGGTTCTTGGAGTGATAAGGGTGAAGAAGATGATGAGAAAGTCGATAACGAAACGTGTCTTGTGGCTCAAGCATCAAGTGCGGTATGTTCTGAATCGTCATACGTTAGTGATGAGAACTCGTCAATAGATGACTTAATGCTAGATAATGAATATGATAAACTGTGCAAAATGAGTTTAAAGATAATCACTAAAAACAAAAGATTAAAAGTCACTAGAAATAATTTAAAAAAAGAACTTAGCGTTTTAAAGGAAAAAGTGTCTACACTCGAGAAAAACAAGGGAGTTGATCTCGAATGTGTAAAGCGTCATATGCTTAAAATTGAGAATGAAAAACTCAAAGAGGAAGTCATTAGAGTAAATAAATTTGAAAAGAGCACACAATGTCTAAATGAAATGTTAAGTAATCAAAAATCCACTGGTGAAAAATTGAGTTTAGGATTTAATTCATTTGAAACATCATCTAGTGGAACTATAGAAATAAAATTTGTGAAAGCTCAGAAAAAGGCGTCTTCTGATGGAGGTCCTATAAATATGGGCGGCCCCCAAAGTGTTTAGGCGACCCCCAAAACAATTATGGGACCGCCACTAGTTAGTACACCTAGATCTGAGAAAAATGTGTCTTTTCAAAAATCTATTTTGGGTCCTAGACCAAAACACATAATAGTAAACAATGCAAGAGTTCCCGTTGCTAGTGATAATGAAGTTAAGCAATTCTATAAGCCATTATAAAAACCCGGAGTTGGATTTTTAAAACCAAATTTTAGATAAAAAACTCCACCACCTAGAAGAGTCATAAATAATTATCATCGTCCTAAAACATCGCAACCAAAAAGAAACATTGGTCGACAAAATAAACCTCGTGGTTTTCCTGTAACTTGGAACAACTTCCCACGACAAAGTTACATGCCATGGGAAATGTGTCATCCATTTCCACATCCCAACCAGTTGCATCAAATGCAAAGCACTAACAACTTTGGACCCATGAGATATTGGGGACCAAATGTTTTAGGTGTTACCTTATATAAATAGATATGCTTTGGGGTCGACTTGGAACCCGATGAGTGGATAAAGGATAGCAGATGCTCCAAACACATGACGGGTAATCGAAAGCTCTTCTCAA
>BQNB010139949.1:2930-17482 GCA_026074375.1 Tanacetum coccineum
ACCTAAAGTTTATTAATAAGTATTTAAATATAAAACCTTAGGTTATAATTTTGGGAATTATAAAGATATATCATAAGATATATTGTTAATAAGAAAAAAAAAAGAAAAAAAAAAGATATTTTGGTTAATTTGATTATTTTGTATATTTACTTTCTTTTATTAAAAGAACCTATTTTAAGGGATAAATATTAAAAGATTTTAGCAAGTATTTTGTGTAATCTTCAAAATAGGAAAAAAATATTATTTTGTCCCCCCTCCTTTGCTTAATGAACCGGCCCCTATAGGTGTTGATACACCAAAATCTTTTAATTTGCAAACAAGTTATTTTTGTCTTTCTCTTCCCTTTTTCCTCTCTTATAACCGGCCCCTCCTCTCTCCCATTTTCATTATTCTCTCAAAATTGTTACTCCATAAATTTGTGTATTCCTCCATAAAAGCTTTGAGCAAGAAGAAGGTTTAGGTGTTTTGGGTAATCCTTGAAGTTTTGGTGTTCTTGGTGTGGTTTTGATCTTCATTCTTTCGTGTATTCTTGGGTTCTTGGTGTTTGATCTTGTACTCCTCCCTCATTCCATAGGTAATTCTTGATTTTGTTTCATTCTTGTTGTCACCATGATTTCATATGCAAAAGTTTTCATAAAAACCTAAAAGATTGTAAGAAATAATGTGTTTATGTTTTTCATGGTTAATAATTCTGGGCAGAATTTTAGATCATGTTCAACGGGGTATATCTTGATGATAAAAATTGGTTTTAACTTGATTCTTGAGCCTAAAGTTAAATTCAAAGAGTCTAGTTTCTGTAAAATCAGGCCTCATGTCAATTGGAGGCCGTGAAGGTCGATTTTTAGATTTTATAAGATTAAGTGTCAAAATTGCAGATTCTAGCCGAAAATTTCAGTTGTAGTGTTTGATTTTTAATTCTCAAACCGTAATGAGTTAGACTTTAAAATTTAATTTGGTAAATCTTCATGATATGTGATACATCCATGATTTTTTTCAGAATTTTGTGAATTGTTTAAGTTGAGTTTTTACGCGTGAACTTTTCGAAAGTTCTGTCAGACCAAATTCGGGATCAGTTTTGGGTAACAAGGGTCAAAGGGATAATTAAACATGGAAATAAATTAAACCAATGATCATGGGTGTATTAGACATATGTAGGAACCTCTGTAATTTTTGGTGTAATTTTAGAAGATGTTTTTATGGATCATTTATGTATGGAAACTTACCTTGAATAAGTAGTCAAAATCATAAATTTTTGAAAACCTTAATTTGGTCAAGTAAACTTTATATATGGTAAGATCAAGTGATAAAACTTATAAAATAATATGGATAATAATATGTACTCATGAATTTATGTAGATTCGGTGATAAAACTTGTTTAGTGGTATTATCATAGAAAAAACTGAGGTTTTGTCAACATGTGAACAGTTTGTGCAGATTGATCTCTTTTAAAAACAATATTATCTAGATATTTGATCTGCTTTTCTAGAGCTATGGTTGGTAGTAAATTCAAACAAATTTATATACGTATAGTATTAATCCCGTGAAAATTTCTTTCCAAAATACTTCTCAAACAAGAGAAATATAAGGTAAAAATCTCACTAAAGAAAACACAATATGTATATTTTTATCCGAGAAGTATCGTACTACTCGGGTCGTGTCCCAACGAAATTGTGAATAGAGAATTGGGAATAATTCGGATTCGAGTTAAGATTGATAAAGGATTTGTGAACTTTTGATTATACTACAAATGTAATAGCACGAATTAAAGACAATTAACTAGCTTGAAATTTAAATGCACGAAAAGTAAAAACGCGAGCTAAAAATGAAATTTAAAATCTAAGGCACGAATTTTAGCAAACTTTATACCTAAAAATCACAAATTTAAAAAGAAAAATTTAGGAAGAAGAATTGAAATTTTTTAACTATTTTTTGAATTTTTTTTATGAATTTTCAAAGATTAATGAATTAATCAAAAATAAACTTTTTCTAAAAAAATTATCACTAAAATTTTACTTTTATTTTTCAAAAATACTAGATTTAAAAAGAAAATTTTCACAATAAGAATCAAAATTTTTCAACTATCTTTCTATTTTTTATGATTTTTCTAAGAAAAAGTAATAAACTAAAATCTATTTAAATTCCTAGAAAATACAAATCAAACAAGAAAAATAAGGAAAAATGGTTTTTAAAAACTACAAAGGTGCAGAAATTTATTGGCACAAAAAGCCCCAATTTTTATAGACTAAATGTACCCTAATTTTATCAATTAAAACTTAAAACCTAATTTTATAAAACTAAAATCAAAAATATTAAATCTATTTTATATTTCCTAAAAAAAGACAGGGTAGAAACTGTAATAAAAGAAAGAAAAGGGTAGGCGGGATAAATGTTAGATATTTACACTTCAATGAAAACGAATAACCCTAAACTTTGGGAAAAGTACTAAACAGACCCCGCGATATGACTTATTTTTGGCTTATTAAAAATTGAGATTCAGCAAAAACTCAAAACTACATGAAAATTAAAAACAAAAGAAACTATTTGGTGCTTATGATGTGTACTCAAATATAATCGTAAACAAAGATTAGCTAAGTTATGAACAAAATTAACAATAAAATGAACTGAAAAAGTTCAAGTTTTTTTGCTTAGAACTGAGATAACTTTAGGTCTAATAACAAAAAAGCCTTAAAACTAAACCTTAACAGCTGAAAATTTGGAAATAACTATGGCTATTAATCTATGAAATCAACCTAATAAAAGTGTTTTAACAAAATTTTTAACTAGAAAAGAAAAATTCTCAAAATAAATAAGGCTAAAATCAAATGCTCGTGCTTTTCTACTTTTTATAGAAAGGAGATTTAAAGCTAGTATAAAACTGAAAAATGAAACTTAAGAGCTTTTCTATATTAAGCTACTAGAGTATTATTAACATGCTCAATTTCAAACTTTAACTACTAATCCTCTAGAAGCTTAAATGAGATGACTTAGAAAATGTAAAGCAATGAGCATTATAAACTACTGTTTGCTGATCGAAGAGATGACTTAAGGTTGAAATGGCAGTCAAAAACTCTCTTCTAAAACTCATATACATCATTACAAAGTTCATCTAGACTATTGCTTTATCTAAAATTTGAACACTAGAATACTTGAACCTCTAAACACTTAACTACGTAAGCAAGTTTAAAGCTGACCCTGGTGCTAGGAATTAGAATTTTTTAAACTCAAAAACTTGACAGTATTATAAACTAACATCTAAATTCTATTTAAACTTGTTTATAACTCCAAAAACTCAACAATGGCAAAAGGATTTGAACCAGGAGAATGTTGACTTTAAGAGTCAACAACAGCTTATACCAAACACTCTTTTATTATAACTGTCAAAACTAAATTGTACTTAAAAGCTATTTATAAGCCAAGACAGCTAAAACATTTTATCTACTTCTACTTTAACTAAACTAATGAAGCTATTTAAACTCTTAAACTACTCTTAGTTTAGTGATAATAAGCTAGTTACTCTTCTAGCTTATACTAATTAATATGACAGAATTGAAGGAATGAAAGCTAAAATGATTATAACTAAAACAGCTTAAAGCTAAAACATCTATAAGCTAACTAAACTAAATGAAACAGGATTAAACATGAGAATTCATTAGAATAAGCAATTTGAATTAAGCTATGAATTTGCTAAAATGAAATATAGAAAGTAAAACCTGAAGTTGTAGTCTCAGCACTAATCCACTTCTATCTGAGTGAGTGGCATTATAAAACACAAACGTATTGGGCTGCCTTAAACCTCTAAACCTGAGCTTAAAGGCTCAAAAAGCTTTTAAAAGCGTATTAATCCTTTGTAGCTTCAAAAATGCACTCAAGTGATCATGACTTTGATGTAAATGGATCTAAATGAGTAAATGAATGACTGAAAACAAAATTTTAACTAAATTTTGTGCTAAGAACAGGAATAAGCTCAAAAGAGCTTATTGAATGAAAACAGCTTAATATTGAAATCAAAGAACAAAGGCCAGTTAGCTTAGAAACTGAATGTTATTACTCAAAGTTGATTACGGATACAAGCTTAAGTAACATAGTACAAGTGCTTAAAAGCTTGATTTAGAAAACACAAAAGAGAATTGCTTAAAATATTCGAGGAAATTACAAAGCTGAAAATTAAACACCACAACAACAGGTAAAATGAACCCTAGCTGTCCTATTTATAGAGAATTGAAGTAAGATAGGTGAGAAGTATCGTTGAATCTTCCATTGAATCACAGCCGTTGAACATTCTTAAAATCACATTTTAAGCCGTTTGATTATGTTGATGAGGTGTTTAGACCAATCAGCTATTGCCACGTGGGTGAATTGACGTGGAGGTGATTTTAATACGAGGTTGAGTGATGTAGAGGAGCGGGGGAAGGGTTTTTTGGTAGGTTGGGTTGTTTGTGGTTTTGGCGGGAAATTCTGTTGAGAAGTTGTTAGGGGAAGTTTAGCCGCGTGTGTGTGTTTGAAAGTTCAAAGTAATGACATAAATGGCCCCTTACTTGCGTTTCATGATTCCTCGCCTTTTGTTGTAGTTTATAAAAGAACTTTTATATTTTCATAATCGGCCCTTTGGTGTTCTTTCTCGTTTTCCTCTTAACAAACAAAACATTCCACCTTTTTTACAACTTTAACCCTTTGACTTTTAAAACATCCAAATGAGCCTTTAAACTTTGCACACTTGTCAACATTAGTTTCCGTTTGACTTCATTTTGGGTCTTACATTTTCTTGAATCAGGCTTATTCCGGCTATTTGATTTCCTTTTCCGCTTCAACGTTTTGGTCTTGTCTTTTTCCATTCATTGTCGGTTTTTTACTTGATTTTTCTTCTTTTGTTCTTTTTTAAAACCTTTCCTGCACAATAGAACACAATAGCACTCACAAACATTTATCTAATTCTTTTGGCATTTTTCTGGGCTTTTTATTTTGCAAAATCCCGGGGCATTTATATATACAATTTATCACATATCAAAATCCCCAAACTAAAAGGATTGCCGTGGTCCCTCACGCAATGTTATCAAGTGTACACTTTGTAAACTAACAAGTTTCCAAAATGCCCTTGTTTTCACCTTTTATGAATTACCTTTTTTTTAAAAACAACTCAAGCTTTTTTTTCTCAACATTTAATCTCATGGAAACACATTAATGGCAATTATTGCAACTTTGCAACTTTTTTAGGCTCATTGAAATAAGGCTCTCAAATACTCGCTTCTTACTCCCGATTTATAGAGCACAATAAGAGGAAATTCGTCTTCCCCTGACTTTTTCACTAGACTATACAAAGCTTAGTTAAACAAGATCATTGTCAATATAAATCTAAATGATTAAGCTCTTATACTTACAACTTGTGAACTTTTCACTCCCAAGAATAAATTAATGATTAAGATGTGTGCACTCTTTTTAACTCAACCATAGATCAATTTATCTTCATAGTTGAAATTCATCTAAGCTTTCACAAATAACTTGTGAGCTTAAATTAAAAACATAGATAAACTCGACTCAAAGCTAAAAGAGATTGAGGAAACAAAACTTATAAATTGATTTGAGAAATGAAATTTTGAAAACCGATTCTTTTATTTTCATATACATAATTTTTTTTTTTTTGCAATAGTGAATGGTTGTTCTTAGTGCGAACCCCTACTTAAGGCTTTCTCCCAAATAGGATATCGCAACAACAACCGGTGTTCTTAGTTCGAACCCCTACTCCGCTGCTAACGTTTGTGGGTTATCGCGACAACCATTTTTCCTACAAATCCAAGAAAACCAAAGTCCCATTATTGCAAAATCACCTAGCACGCGCTCCCTAGTATGAATGCCTACGAACCTTGATTCCACGTACATAGTTTTAACCCTTAGTTGCGACCCTATCCGAGTCTCTCTCTCAACATGGATACGCCAACGATTAAAACTATATATAGCTTTTATTATTCTATTTTTGCGAATGCTTCATTGGCACGAAAAAAATGCTTATGCTTAAGAAATGCTTCATTGGCATTCTTTTTTATAATTATATTATTGATGAATGGAAAAATTTCACTTTAGGAAATCACTTATAAATTTGAAACCAAAAAAAATCTTACTTCTTACATATTAAATGAATACTTTTTCAATAATGTTAAGGAACTTTTTCTAAAGACATGTGGTTGACTTAGTAGATTAAAAAGAGCACGATATGGAATTAGATGTGTTAAGAGCTTATGGGAGTAAAAAGACACAAATCATTCATATAAGCTTTAGAGTTTTTCCAAAAAAACCTTGCTCTAAACACATTCAACTTATATTTACTACATCATCATCTTGTTATCTTCACATTTTAAAATCCCAAGCAATTGATGTTGTGAAAAGCTTGCCCTACAAAGGTAGGTTAAAAGAACTATCTGGTCATTTTCACCGTTTCAAGTCAAAATTAACTCCTATTTCTCACCCAACGGATTACCAAAAATTGGTTTTTTTTTTTCCCCCAATACTAAGCTTCTTTGAGCTTCTCATTGTAAGCCAAAAAATTTAAAATTTTCCACTTTTTTTCGCACAAAAAGTTCAAACAAGGTTGCTGAAGTGCAAGTTCAATATCGAAGAAAATCCTTCCCCAAACTAAAAAATAAACTTTGCCCCAAAGTTTATAAAATAAAGGGTCAAAAAGGAATCTTTAACAAAAATTGAAAGGACCATAGCCAAAAAATAGAAGTTTAGTATCGATAAAGACAAGGATAAAAGATATCCCCCACTTTATGAAGAGAAGATAGGAGACTCATCAATGGAAATTGTGGGCATTGCTTTGTCTTAACACATATACAACCAGAAATCGTCAAAATCCGATAAACCTAGACAAAAAGCACAAAGCAACCAACAAGAACAGAAGAGAGAAACTAGCTCCTCCTCTTCATTTTTTTCATTGTTAGCTCAAAAATTTAAAACGACTTAGTTTTTGTTAACCAAGTACAAGCTATACTTGACCCCGAATTAATTTGTCCTTGGGGAAGCAAAGAAAAACTAAAAAGATGATAAAAAGTAAAGCTGAGGGGTGCCTCCCAAGAAGCGCTTGTTTATAATAGAGTCCCCTTCGCTTGACTTTATCACCAAACTAGGGGTTCAAGTATGGAGGATAATAGTGGGGGTGAAAGAAACCCAAGAGGTGGAAACCTACCAAACTAGTATGAAAGATATACCAAAATTTATTGTTTCCGGTTCAAAAAAACTTTTGGAAAAGATTTTCCATAAAGAAAATGGGTGAACCCTAGAAAATGCTTTGGTAAACATGGAAAGTCCATTAAGGGTGGGTGGAGTGGGTCAAAAACATCAAGAGTTAAAGAACTCTTCCTTGTAAGCATATTATCAAAAATACCCGGTTTAAACACCTTATCCTCATTGATCGGTGAGAATAAAACATCACCTACATGAAAATCCAAACCATTTCCTTCAACATAACTTGAACCATTGGGTTCAAGTTCATCACTTAAGCTCTTAAAAACATTTGAACTTGATTTGTCAAAATCTTTGGTTTTAGCACTAACAGAATCCATTTTCTCAAAATCCTCTCCATACAAAATTCTTTTCCACTCATCATTGTTAGCATCCATACCACAAGAAGATCATCCATCATTATCCACAATAATCTTTTAGAACGTCAATTAAGGGTTCAGAATTAACTTTCGGAGAAATTTGTCTAGATACCTCAATAGAAATGATTTCCTCGTCGTCTTCAAAAAGAGGGTTCAAATAACTCTTAAGAGTTTCCTTATGAACCTCCTCCTTAAGAATTGACTCGTCATTTCTAGAGGGAAAATCATCTTTTTCTCAAAGAGAAGGTTTGAAAAAGTCTTGAAACTTTGAAAATCATCACAAAGAGGAAAATCACACTCTTTTCCAATTTTGGACTCTCTTGGGATTGGAATGAGATCTTCTTTGTCTAATTCCTTGTTTGGAATAAAATTAAGATCCTCATCCCCCATTTTGAAAGAGTCCTCAAGATTATTGTTTGGAAAGATGTGTGAAATTGCACTTACGGAAGCAACTTTATAGGTGAAATGAATAACCTTTCCATGGTTAAACGATTACTAAAATTCTCATTAATTTTTGGCAAAAACTGTCCCTCTTCTAGCAGCTGGGTCAGATATTTCCTTAACTTCTTCCTTTTGTTTAATAATTTCTCCCACAAGAGATTCAAACTCTTCAACAATAGTAGATGTGGAAGAATCATCATTCTTAGGTTCACAAACATCTTTGACCCGGTCATCATAAATGTCCATCATGTGGATTGACTTCTTTGTCTTGACTACCATCCGGTTTAAAAACTATTCTTTCCATACCATCCCTTATCAACTATTTCTTCCCCGTGGACTCAATTAAGAACCCGAGTGCGGTTTCTTAGAAAGGACTACCAAGTATCAAAGTACTTTGGTAATTATTACACTCAAAAGTCTACTACAACAAAATCCGGACGGAAAGTAAATTTTCCCACCGGGATACCAAGACATCTCTAGCAATTCCTTTTAGGAAACGACAAGAGAGCAATTCAGCTAGTTCTATAGGTCATCCGGTAGATTGCAAAGTGGGAAGGCTCTAACTTTGTGTATACTGAGAATGGCAATAAGGTGTGATACTACCCCCCCCCCTAGGCACCTAAGTCGGCTAGGGCTTTTGCATTTAAGCCACTAAAAATACACGGAGATACGGAGAGAACCAATCCGGAGGTTCCCCAAGGCTTTCCGGGAAGCTTTTTTGAGAATGATTGCCGAATCAAGTTTCACTCATCGGAGTATTAGCCATCTCATATTAAATTTTTTTTTATTTGATAACAAGCTTTTTAACATCTTTTGATACTTTAGGCATTAAGATCAAAGCATCCGTAAAGTAATGTCCCACATGAATCTTTTTTGAACATTTCCCAAAACTTTTGGAATTGCACTTTTATCATTTATACCTTTCTTTTCATACTCTAACTAACCCTATAAGGTATAATGGAAACGGGTCTCTTTAGAAGTTTTCTTTTGAAGGATGGAGAATTAGTCAACTGATGCATAAGAAGCTCAGGAAAATTATACTGCTAACTCGCTTAACCGATCATGAGATTTTTGATAACGCTGAGGTTGGAATGTTCCCTTAGAAGCTCGGTAGCCCCTTATCCTTGAGGAGTCACCTAGGTTCCCGCTTCTCAATCAAAAGGTTCATTATCATCATAAAGAGGAGGAGGAATTGTGGCAACCAGTTGTGTAAGAAAGTCCACTTTCGAGTCGTAAATGGCTCTAAGGTCTCACACCTTGGATTTGTGATGGTATTACTAGGTAAAGTTCCCGAACTCGATGTATTGTTATTCCCCATTTGCTTTTAGAAACATGTTAAGCATCATATTTTGAAAATTCCTTTGCTCATTTTGAAAATCTTGTTGTTCCTTTTTGAAATCATTCAAATTTTTTGCAAATTATTCAAAGTAGCATCATTCGCTTCTTGTGTGAAGCCTCAAACCTTAGGAGTGAATTAACCGAAACTTTGTGGTACTCGGGACATGATAAGCTTGTTGCTGTGTTGTGAGTAAGCCCAAAATAAAAAGAGTTAGCTCCATTTGTTAACTTATTGTTGGGTGTTTTTTACAGTTTCTATTCCCATGTGTAGACCCTTGTATTTTCCATTGAAAATCCTTGATAGTCTAGAAGCTTGTGGATTGGGTTTAGAAAAGCCTGTGGTCTCATTTGGTTTGCTAATTGTGAGTACGGTACCTCGTAACTTCCATTTTGAACATAAATTACCCAACCGTATGCGTTTTTTTGAAATTGTTGAAATTATCATGATAAAAAAACCGGGTACTCATAACCTCCTAGTCATTGGGCACACATTAAAGCTATGAATACAACCTACAATAGTACACCTTATCCTCAACCGCATTAAAATCTGAGTCGGGAAAGTAAGGCAACAATAGCTTTTCATCATGTTTTTCATCTCATTCATTTTCATTCCTAATAAGTCAAAGTCATCTTATCCTCTAATACCTGCTGCATTTGTTGGAAAACTCAAAAGTTAGATGATGAAGTTAAAATGAGGGAGGAGCATCTTACTCAGTCGCATCACGGCTTTCCGTGAACATCTAACCTTGGCCTTATCTCTATGATTTGTAGTCCTATCGTTTGACTTTTTGTAGAGAAAATTGCCACCTTGGCAGCGGAATTGCAAGAGAATCTTGATCATTATAGCTCAAAGAATTATAGAAGTATCTAATTGGTGCATGAGTGATAAAACCATGGGTGAGGACACTTCCTTAGAAAGTTCCTTGAAACTCTCCCCAAGCTTCGGAGAAAGATTCTTGTACAATTGACGAAATTCTAATTTCGGATCCGAGAATTTGATGTGTACTTAAAGAAGGAGTAAAAAAAAAATTGATGAACTTAGAAACTAAGGTCATCCATGTAAGAATAGAATTTCGGGTTTGCTTTGTCGATCCGTTTGGCAGACCCCGTCAGAGAGAAAATAGAAAAGAAGAAGTTTGATGGAGGTGTTTGGTGTACATACCGGGGTACCTTGGTATGTTCGATATGCTCTCACAATGACGAATATGAGCATGAGGCCCCTCGATCATTACCTCCTCGAAAAATTGGTTTTTTAACCAAAATTAAAGAAGAGGATTTAAGTTCACAATTTGATCATTAATGATTGGTACAACTAAAGCACTTTCCAAACCCCCCGGTGGAGCTTGAAGTTTGCTCGCCATTAGGTCCGATCATACTGCCCATGGGAATCGGATCCAAAATGAGATGGATATCCTCTTGCGGTTGTCTAGATCGTCGACAATTACGTCTTTCCTTGAATTGTTATTCCAAGGAGAACGAGTGCGCATGCACTAGAAAAAGAAGAAATTTGAGATTTAAGAATATTATTTTTGGAAAAATTACAATTTTTAGTATTTTATTAAGAAAGAAAATAAAAATATTTTTTTGGTAATCGTTTAATACAAGCTTCATCGATAAAGTCTGCAAGATTACGCACAAAGTAAGCGGAAAAGCTTAGCGGAGCCGCAATGACTACATAGAACGTAGCTATCACTTTTCCTTAAACTCACCTTTTAGTTTGTAAACACAAAGGTCCCGTCGTTCCTCCAGTACTTCACGATTTGTTTTGTTGTTTTTTTGGAATGGTTTAAGATGGATAGCTAGTATCCAAATTTGTTTATTATTATTTTTTTTTTACTAATTCGATAGGAATCGAATTAATGAACTTTTTATATTTTTATACAAAAATAACAAAATAACTTCCAAAGGAAGGGTCTTTATAAACTCTACTTCACGAAATTATATCCTTAAAAAAGGTTGCAACTGAGATTTCCCCGTAACACGCAAAATTTGGTGTGTTGTAGTAGTAAAAGCAAACAATTTATATACTATAGTTATTATCCGTGAAACATTCTTTCCAAAAACATTCTCAAAAAAGAGAAATATAAGGTAAAAATCTCACTAAAGAAAACACAATATGTATATTTTTATCCAGGAAGTATTATACTACTCGGGTCGTGTCCTAACGAAATCGTGAATTGAGAAATGTGAATAATTCCGGATTCGAGTTTAAGATTATAAGGGATTTATTGAACATTTGATTATACTACAAATATAATAGCATGAATTAAAAACAATTAACTAGCTCGAAATTTTAAAAAATGCAAACGAAAGAGTACAAAACGCGAGCTAAAAATGAATTTAATAATCAAAGGTCACTACTTTAGTATAGCAAACTTTAATACCTAAAGAATCACCAAATTTAAAAAGAAAATTTTAGGAAAAAGAATTGGAATTTTTTAACTATTTTTGAATTTTTTATGAATTTTTTAAGAAAAAGGATTTACCTAAAATCTATTTAAATTCCTAGAAATTACAATTTTAACTAGAAAAATAAGGAAAAATGGTTTTTATAGACTAGAACAGTGCAGAAATTTATTGGAACAAAAAGCCCCAATTTTTATAGACTAATTGAACCCTAATTTTATCAATTAAAACTTTAAACCTAATTTTATTTAAACTAATAACAAAAATATTAAAACTATTTAATATTTCCTAAAAGACAGGGTAGAAAGTGAAATAAAGGAAAGTAAAGGGTAGGCGGGTAAACTATTGGGAATTTACACTCTAGTACAAACGATTAACCTTTAACTATTGAAAAACTACAAATCAAACCCTGCGATCTAGCTTATTTTGGCTTATTGAAAAATTGAGATTCAGCAAAAACTTAAAACTACAAACTTGTTAAAGAGCTTATTCTAAACAACTTTAATAAAGGCAATTTCTACTTTTGACAACTAATAGCTACAAAAAATAAAAGCATTTCTTGAAATCAGTCACAGTAAGTATGGGTTAAACTAGCTTTTTTAGATTTTGGCTTATATCTGAGCTTATTACTACATTAAAATACAAAACAAAAGAAACTATTTGTGCTTAATCATGTTACGCAAGATATCTAAAAAAGATTAGCTAAGTATTAACAAAATTAACAAGTAAATTGAACTGAAAATGTGCAAGTTTTTGCTTAAACTGAAACAAGCTTTTTCTAATAAGCTAAAAAGCTTAAAACTAAACCTTAACAGCTAAAAATTTGGAAATAAGCTATGCCCTATTAATCTTGAATCAACCTAGATAAAAGGTTTTACAAACAAATTTTAAACTAGAAATGAAATATTCAAACTGAAATAAAAGACTAAAATCTAAATGCTGCTGCTTTTCTAACTGATTTGTGAAAGGAGAATGTAAGCTAAGTATAAAAACTGAAAAATGAAAACTTAAGAGCATTTCTTTATTAAGTCAACTAGAGTATTAAGTAACAATGCTCAATTCAAAACTTTAACTACTAATCTCTAAAGCTAAATGGATATGGCTAGAAAATGTAAAGCAATCAGCAGTATAAACTACAGTTTGCTGATAGCAAATGACCTAAGGTGAAATGCATGGGTCCAATCCATCTTCTAAAAACTCAAAAACTCATTTTACCAATTTTCAACATAACTATGCTTTATCTAAAAATTTAAAACTAAATACCTTGAACCTCTAAAACACTTAAACCTAACTTAAGCAAGTAAACTGCCCTGGTGCTAGGAATGTGAGAAATTTAAACCAAAACTTTGACATATTAGTAAACTAACTTCTAAATTCTATTGTAAAGCGATGTTATGACCTAACTCAGCTAAAGGAAAGAATTTGACAAAATGTTTTTGACTTTAAAAGTCAAATTTAACTTGTACCAAACACTCCTTTATAGTGACTGTCAACACTAAAGTAAACTTAAAATCTATTAATAAGCCAAGACAGCTAAAACCTTTTATCTACTTCTACTTTAACCAATCTATTTAAGCTATTTAAGCTCTTAAACCTACAGCTTATTAGTGATAATAAGCTAGTTACTCTTCTAGCTTATACTAATTACTTTGACAGAATTGCAAGAATGAAAGCTAAAATGATTATAACTAAAACAGCTTAAAGCTAAAACATCTATAAGCTAACTAAACTAAATGAAACAGGATTAAACATGAGAATTCATTAGAATAAGCAATTTGAATTAAGCTATGAATTTGCTAAAATGAAATATAGAAAGTAAAACCTGAAGTTGTAGTCTCAGCACTAAGCCACTCTATCTGAGTGAGTGGCTTTAGAAAACACAAACCTATTGGCTCCTTAACCTCTAAACCTGAGCTTAAAGCTCAATAAGCTTCTAAGAGCTTATTACTCCTTGTAGCTTCAAAAATGAACTCAAATGCACTCAAGTGATCATGACTTTGATGTAAATGGATCTAAATGAGTAAATGAATGACTGAAAACAAAATTTTAACTAAATTTGAGCTTATGAACAGGAATAAGCTCAAAAGAGCTTATTGAGAGCTTATTGAATGAAAACGGCTTAATATTGAAATCAAAGAACAAAGAAGCTTAGAAACTGAATGTTATTACTCAAATTGATTACGTACAAGCTTAAGTAACAAAAGTACAAGTGCTTAAAAGCTGGATTTAGAAAACACAAGAGAAAATGCTTAAAATCGAGGAAATTACAAACTGAAAATTAAAACACACACTACAACAACTAAAATGAACCCTATAGGTCCTATTTATAGAGAATTGAAGAAGAGGAGTGAGGAATTCTCGAATCTTCCATTGCATCTCAGCCGTTGATCATTTTAAAATCCTTTGTAGCCGTTTGATGATGTTGATGAGGTGTTTAGACCAATCAGCTATTGCCACGTGGGTGAAATGATGTGTAGGGAGATTAATACGAGGTTATATGAAGTATAGAGGAGCGGGGGAAGGATTTGTGGGAAGTTGGGTTTGATGCATTTTGGCGGGAAATTCTTTTGAGAAGTTGTTAGGGATTTTAAGCCGCGTGTGTGTGTTTGAATGTTTGGAGAAATGGCAATAGTAGTCCCTGCGTTCTCATTTCCCTTTTCTAGTGTAAAAACAAGTTTGAAAATGACAGCTTTGGCCCTTGTGTTTGTTATTTCCATTTTCTTCCTTTATAAACAACTTTCTTCTTATGCAAATTTGGTCCCTTGAACTTCAAAA
>BQNB010139950.1:0-17482 GCA_026074375.1 Tanacetum coccineum
GCTATATGTAAAAATGGGGGTGTTACAAAAGCAGCTAAATGTTTTTTTTCATAGGCATAAAACTATCTTTAATACTTTATTTTATCAGACTTCAAACATGGAAGTTATCCTATAAATGATGAGAAAACACAGTCATCACTGCAACATGTCAGCAAAAAATAAAATGCTACGCTATAACATCAATGATTATCAAGGAAGCAATAAAATGCTACGTATGTTTTATAGGAAAACATTAGGTTTTCAACTTACAGATTGGGCTTCGACCTGTGTTTAATTATGGAGTACATTCTAAACTTTAGAGTATATCTTCACTAAGCGGAAGCTTCAACCATACCAGAAAACTGACTATCCAAGCAGCAAGGTATCTACAGAAAAATCAAAATCCAAACTCAAACCTTAAGTTAATATTACTTGAATATACTTGATTTCTTGTTGTAATTTTACAATCGTCAGCTTGTAGCGTGTCAAACTGATCAAGTTAGCACAACTAATTGGAAACTAAACGTATGCATCTATCAGCTTATAGTAAATATAATGACAAATATGATACAAAAATAAGTCAGGAAGACATAAAAAAGAAATTATATGAGTGGCATGCCTGATGTGTCTCTAACTTTAATAAAAACATTAACAATAACAAAATAGATTCTTACAAATTTTTTAGCATAGCAGCTCTAGAACTACATAGTTTGGCAACTTCTCTTGCACCACAACATAACCACCTAAAAAATAGATGTAACAGCCAAACAATAACAATACGAACATGAGATTTTCTATACCATAAAATCAGGCAATCACAAGAGGTTTTTGAATAAAAAACATAATAATAAGCATTATGCAAGGTGTGTTGTTACCTTAGGAACCTTAGGAAGCCTTCTGCTTTCATCGTTGGCAACGATTTCTTTCACTTTTTGTAGTAACAGATCAAAGTTAGTGTCTTTCAAGTCCAACAATATTTATACATGCACCTTCCATTCAATATTTATAATTATTATACAATAAATGCAAACGTCCAAAAAGTATGTCAAATATTAGTACTCATTACCATTACAATCGATGATGAACAACGAAGAACAATCTACAAAAAGAAAAAGAAACAATGAGAATGAATCAAACTAAAAATAACATCAAAAAAAGGGAAAACTTATCGTCGAGCAGAGGAAAAAAAAGAAAACAAATTTATTAGGGTTTATGACTAATATAGGATGCTGAATATGTTTTTGAAGATACGAATGAAGGATATAAGGAACCTGGATTAACTTAAAATCTTTAATTAAGGAATATATAATGTATAAATACTGAAATTGTAGATAAAGGGTCTTTTAATGTTTTCTGCTGAATATCTATAAAGGAATGCAATTGCCTAACACAACTTATGGCTTGCTCCACTGGTTGAGTTGCTTGTTTCTGGATAAATAGACCTGGGTTCGAACCTTGCCAAGGGACATTGCCAGCAGTGAAATATTTTTAGACAAAGATCCGGAGAGAACAAATAAAAAAGTTAAAAGTATTTTAGGCATAAATATTTCAGAAACGAAGTCATGCCTTTTAGTGGTGTACCATTGTGCATCGTTGTATGGTTGGCATTCCAGTCGCTAATTATATTTACACACTCCAATACGTTAGCACCGCCTCCACCCCCCCGCCTCACACACACCCCCCCCCCCCCCACCCCCACCACCTCCACACACAACACTATCACATACCCCGCCCGCGCATAACGACTAACACACATTATTGACTCACATCTCTACACACACACCTCACCCAGCACCCCCCCTCTACAGAACACACAAACATGCTTTACCAACTCCCAACACTCACTATAACATCTCCGGAAACATTCAGTATTTTGTTTAGGACCCAGCTATAACCAACAACTCCATATAGTCCCGCCACACACAACCACACACATATCCCTCCCCCCCCCACACCCCCCCCCCAACACACACCACCACACAGTATTTGCCCTCCCCCCTACTCATCACACACCTCATATTATATTTAAACCCCACCAACCACATCCCCCCCACTTACACACTCTAAACCACGATATAAATTCCGGCACCGCTAACATCACACTCATCACTAGTTGCCCCCCCCCTCTTGGGTACACACATTACAACAACCATATATGCTCACCCCCCATCCACACCTAACAAATCACACAATATATATTATTTATTATATATATATATATATACTAGTTTGAATATATATATATATATTTTAATATATTGTGGGTAAGAACCGACGCCGTTTCCCCTCTGTTGATTATATAGTATGATATTATAATATAATATTATTATATATATATTTATATATATTATATATATATATTTATTAATAGGTGACTATTCCTCATAATAGTCCGGTCGACCCAAAAGTGGTGATACCATTTTTTAGACTAGAAAAAAATGGACTTAAATCAGATTTGTTCTTTAGGACCTGTCGCCTCGTCTCCTTAGTCGCCTAAATAAAATCTTTTACTTTTTTTGTGTAACTTACTTTTAGAACATATTTGTAAGGAGATCCTATTTAATGTTCATTTAGGCGACTTTTTTTTGTCCTATCTAAAAAATTTAGTCAAAAAAGTCGCGCTAAAGTACTTTACAATAACTCTCCTAAAAACATGTTGTATGCACAAAAAAATGTGAAAGAGGAAATAGTGTTTTAGTCGTCTTTGTGGAGAAAGAGTGTTAGGATGAAGGGAGTTATTTCTGTGCGTGATACGTGTTGGTGGTTTTTTGTATTTTATAGAGGTTTGTGGGTGTTTTTGGGGGGATTTTAGGACCTTGGGGGGTTGGATGGGACGTGTTTGTGTTTTGGGTGTATTGGGTGGAGGGGGCGTCAAGACTGGGTTAGATTACACCGAGGTCAGACGGGGGGGGGGCGTGGTGGAGTTTTTTGGGAAATGATGGTGGTTTGAGTTGACCATTTTGGGTGGTTGACCTTTTTTTTTTTTTTATTTTATTGGTTGGTAGCGCTTTTGAATATTTTAATTACCCCCATAATTTTTTTTTTATTTTTTTTTTTAGGGGTATAGTAGGGGGGGGTGTGGTTTTAGTGGTTTGGGGCTAGAGGAGTTTTACGTTAGGGCTATAGGGTTTACGTGGGTAGTGGGGGGGTTGTGTTATTTAGCTGAGGAGAGAGAGGGATTTGTGGTTTATGTATTCTTCGGGGTTGATGGATTTGTTTTTTTGTCACAGCCGTTTTTGTGATTAGATATTATGTGATGGGAGTTACTTTTCATTTTAATTGGTGGACAATTGGGAGGATGATCTAAGCGTGGGGGGTAGTGGGGTTGTTTTTTTGGGGTTTTGGGCTAGTGGTGGGGGGGTTTTTTTAGGGGATTTACTTTTCACTTTTTGTGTAAGTTACTTTTCAGACATATTTTTAGGAGACCTATTTAATGTACCTTTAGGCGACTTTTTTTTGTCCTTATCTAAAAAATTAGTCAAAAAAGTCGCCTAAAAGTACTTTAAATAACTCTCCTAAAAACATGTCTGATACACAAAAAGTGAAAAGTTTTTTAGACGACATGAGAGACCGAGAGACTTGTCTATTTTGAGAAGTCTATTTTTTAGGTCTAGAAAAGTTATACAATTTAGGCGACCGGTCTATTCTAAAAAATTTCCCATATTAATATTAGCCCAAAAGTTATATAGCCCAAAAACAATGGGTCGAAGCCCAAAACTTTTACACTAAATTTTTTTATAAAACATATGAAAAGTTACTAAAATAACTTTAAACTTTTAACTATTTACGATTTTTTAATATAACAAACTTTTTATTTCAAATATGTATCATACATCTACTGATTCATTCATAAAAAAATACCGCTAAAAAGATCTTCGCATTGCGAACAAAACAACCAAATATTGCAATGCTTCTGACACACGTACGATTTTATAAAAAATGTTAAAGTTTAATATATATTTTTGAAAAAAACTTTCAAAACACACCCTAAACTACCTAATAATATTAAAATAAATCAAAAGGATAAAAAACGTACAATTCTATGAAAGTTTAAATTTTATAAATAACCCTATACTTTTTGATATTTATTACTATTTTATATAACAAATTTTCTTTGTCAAATATCTAAAAATATCCGTTGACTTCTTTGATAAAAAATATACCGACGAGAGGCCTCTGGATTACGAACAAAACGAGCCAAATATTGATATGCTTTTGAGATGCTTACGATTTTGTAAAAAATATCGACGATTAATTCACATTAAAAAAAATATATTTTCAAAGCACACCTTTAACTTATCTATTAACTTTGAAAACTACCTTACAGTTTAATGAAAGCTAAATATGTAAAAACGTAGGTAGTCTAGAGGCTATTTATGAATAAATTTATGAAAGTTTACTTCTTACAAAAAGTACCGGCTCCACAACTACAAAAATGCATCTTCGACAAACAAACAAAAATAGCCCCGTTGAAACACGCGAGCATTATTCTTACTTTAGACAAACTCAACACGAAACAACTAGCAAAATATACATTTGACAACCAAAGATGAAATCCAAATAGCTCTCTAGCAAAGCGCGGGAGCATATCTTTTCTATCACATCAGTCATAAATACAATCTTAAAAAATAAATGTAAAACCCAAGATATATAAAATAACCAAAAAAAAACCATTAGCATATAAAACCCAAGATATATAAATGACTTAAGTAAACTCGAAATTGTTTTCATAACCAGACCAGACCACACCGTTCAACCGATTTAACTGAACATGTTAAAAAAATATGAAACAAAACATACGCTAAATAATTCAGCAAGAACACGCCCGCCGCAACGCGCAAGCCGTGATTCCCCTTGTTAAAATAAAGTTTAGTGTGTGACAGGAGTACCCCGTCAGATTGGGCATCCAAGAACCCATCCTTAGAGCAAACGATGTAATAACGAGAGATTCTCGCCAGTCCCATGTGGCACACGAATTGGCGATCGCCACCACACCCCGAACACTCGCCATGTTTTCACCATTGGCATTTAGCCATTTTACCAACGCAGAACACGACAAATCAGGAACGTTACAACGGCTCTAAAAGGAGTTAATTCAATTTTTAAATCTCTTTTTATTATTATATATACTCCTTTTATCTCAAATTAAAAACACACCAATCTTAACAACTTCCATATTCTCTCAAAACACAACTAAAAAAATGCGTGATTCTTCAAACTATTCAAATATGTCCGATCTTGAAGATATTGAAGACATCGAGTTGGTTTTGCAACTTAATCAGGGTGAAAGTTCACGCCGCACTCGTAAAGCGATAAATCGTGATCGTTACATTGCTGAAGCACGGTTGATGGCCGATTATTTTGGTCCATCCCCAAAATATCCTGACTACTATTTTAGACGTCGATATTGTGTGAACCGTTTACTATTTTTAGAAATAGTCGAAGGTATTGAAAAATATATTGAAACACATTATCCTTTACCTGCTCATTTTGATTTTTTTGTTGTCCGACCCGATGCTACGGGTCTAATGGGTTTTAGTGTGATTATGAAATGCACATCCGCCATACGCCAATTGGCATACGGCACATCACCTGATGCATTAGATGAATACTTACAAATGGGGGAACATTGTGCACGCAATTGTTTAGATTTTTTTACTATGTGCATTATGGATTAGTTTACGCCTGAGTTTTTAAGGAAACCCGACGTGAACGACGTTCGAAAATTATATGACGCACATAATAGAATTCATGGGTTACCGGGAATGCTTGGTAGCATTGATTGTATGCATTCGAAATGGATTAATTGTCCTAAAGCATGGCACGAGAAATTTGGAAGGGGTGATAAAAAATACTCAACTATAATGCTCGAAGCCGTTGCGTCATACGATTTGTGGATTTGGCATGCATTTTTTGGGGTAGCAGGTGCGAATAACGATCTAATTGTTTTAAATCATTCTCCGTTATTTGACGACCTTCTTGATTACATCGCCCCAGTTGTTCCGTTTGAAGTAAACGGAGTTACCTTTCAAAAAGGTTACTACCTAGCTGACGGGATATACCCACAGTGGGTAGCTTTTGTCAAATCATTTACGGTTGCACGAGACGAGCGAAATGCCGTATTTAAACGTCGTCAAGAAAGTGATCGAAAGGACGTTGAAAGAGCTTTTGGTGTCCTTCATGGTCGTTGGCATATAATAGCTCAACCTACGCGTGCTTGGACTATCAACAAGCTACGAAGAATCATGTACACGGCCATCATATTGCATAGCATGATTTTGAAAAATCAAAAGTTTATGCTAACCAAAATTGGCAACACTTATATTTGCCCGCGAACAAATCTGGCACGGACATGGATCGAACGTTGCAAAGTGCAATGGAAACAAGCAAAAGAACTCCGTGATAAACAAACACATGCAAGGCTTCAACGAAACTTGATTGAGCATGTTTAGCAACAACATCTACTAAATGATTAGTTTAAATTCCGTATTGTTTTTAAATTCCGTATTGTATTTTCTTTTCCATATTGTAATTTGTATTTTTTTGAATTAAATAAATTTAGTTTGTGTGAAATGATTATGAAAAATAATAAATTGGTGAGTGGTAAGACCCAAATGGCTAAAATATTGTGTGTTATGTGTAAAGGGGTATTTTGAGTTGTTATGTTGAAATGAGGTGGCAGTGACGTGACACGAAGTGGGGCCCAAATTGCTAAGGTTTTTTAGCCACTACACCCCCTTGCTCTTATAACTCAAACATATTGGGCTATCCAAACTAAAATACATTGTCCGAATCATACAATGGTCTAAACGGTAATTGTTATATTGCTTGTTATGATCATTTCCCTCCTAGTAATTCATCAATCATGTATGTATATTAGCTTGCCTTGGTGATATCATGGACTGGAGATTATGGTGAAAGGAACACGATTTGTTAGAATGTAATGTATAATTGTATAAGATCTAATTTGGAAAGTGGGAAAAACACTAGAAGATGAATTTGAACGAGACAAGAAGGAGCGAATTTAGGCCAATCAACCTAAAGCAGTCGCACCAGATAACTATAGCATTAGGATTCAAGTTTGCCTCATTTGATATGTCGAGAAAACTTTTGCACTCGACACGCATGCGGGTGGTTATATGCATGTTCAAAAGTTGCTCAAAAATTTTAACTAGTGTATTATGTACAAAGTATAATTTATTATGCGCAAAAAGTATGGGCGACAAAATTTGGAATTGTACCTTTATACTAAAGTGCAGGATTACCAACCTTAATATAGAATTTTATGTAGGAATTTTTATATAGAATTTTGTTTTTTAGGGTTCATCAGGTGATGAGATGACCTAATTAGGTTTTTTTTGTTTTCTTAGACTGCATTTGGATTAACGAGCAGGCTACTTTTTTAGGGGGCTTATGGGGTTGCATTGTTGAGGTTGCCGATACTTTTTTGCATTTATATTTGTTCAGAACATAGAGTACGAGCGCCAATATCTTGGTGGGGCAACCACACCCGTGATATGGTTGAAGCCATGGTGTGTGTTTGGTTCTGCTTATATATTTGCAATATCATCCTCATGTTGCACTGATAACGTGTGTAAGGGAAAAGGATAAGAAAAGATGCCGGTAGTTCAGCTTTGCTTATTTTTCTTTGCTATAATTGGCTTAAATGAGAATTCTTTTAATCGCACTTATTCTATGGTTTTATAATTTTCATACGACTCCTAAAAAGTAGATAGCTTCTTTTAGGTTCACTTAAAAGAATAATAACATGAGAATGTAAAAAAGCTGATATTGATAGTATGTGTTTGCTTGGATTTTGGGCAGGTTTGGCCGAGGCTGAGAGCATGATGCCGAATGGTGTTTTACTTAGCTTATGGACATATATCGACTGGCTTATGCTCCTTAGATGCCGCCGCTTCTTTCGTTGCCGCTATCCATGACGTGCGTGATGGTTGCAGGTGCGTGACGGCCTCATAGGCCACAAGATAAGCTGACACGCAATATATCATATTATACTATTTAATTAAAAGGCGATCATTGCATTATTGTGAGCGTTTTCTATGGGCAATATGATATAAATGATAGGCGATGATGCTAATTTTCTACTGTTGTGTTTTGAGAGCCATAGTTTATAAACACCTGTCTTTTGGCGAGGTAACCACAACTAGACTGTGGTTGCAGCCACGAACGGTATTGGATTCAGTTACTTTTAGGTGTGATAAATTAGATTTAGTTAATGGTTAACATGTTTGTGTACTTAGAGCGAGTCCGAGCCCCACGTTTTGACAGTGGCGTATTGCGCCTGCTTATAATGCCCTAATGATTCCTGTGGCATGAGCATAGTATTTGGAATTATAGTTGCTTTGTTAAAGTCTCTCTGATGCCACCGATCACTTCATTGCTGCCATTTATGATGTGTGGCGTCGTTGATCGGTGTGTGGCGATGAGCAGTGTTTGCTTTCTCTTAATGCGTATGTATGGTAAACAATAGGTGTGACAACGTACCGATCACGTGGACTGCCACAGATCTAAAGATTCATTTAGAGAGAGAGTGAAAATGAATGAGAGAGAGAGAAGAGAAAGAGAGTGACAGAGAATGGTGGTGTTGTCTGTGTGTTTTTGAGACACGTATCAAAGAAACCCGAGGAAAAACGGGTCGGGCCGGTTTTTCATTAAAAGCACCTCGGGAGAACGATACTGCCCTTTAATATTATAAGTATAATACTTGAAGTACACATTTCCCAAAAAGCATAATGCTTTTTGGCAAGGTCTGTTAATTTGTATCCATTGCGATGCAATTGCATGCTAACGATGGTACTTTGCTGATGTCGTTTAGGAGCTTCGCGCTCACACTGTTTTATAAAAGGCAATGATGAGTTTGTCGGTAGGCAGGAACAGAGAGGAGGCGTTCTGCGTCTTGGCGTGGCAACTTACTAAAGTTGCAGCCATGGCAGATATGCCCTGTTTCTCCGATGCTCTACCCCTCTGAGCCAATCAACAACAATTCTGGGCAGTTCCTCGAACCACTGGGTCGATCTGAGTTTCTTGGAGTTTGGACTATTTCTTGGAGCTATAAACTTTAGTGGTGGTGGTTTTTGTAAGGCTGCAATTACTGAAGGACTTGCTGAAGTTCTAATGGTATGCAGTGCCTTCGTTTGACCCATACCGCTTCAGTGGTAGCTCAACCATGTTCCTAGGTATATCAGACCAATGGACCAAGGAGGTTCGTGCAAAAGGTCATAGCAACAAGAGAATGACCGTGGATTCACTCTGAGGTAGAAAATGCAGTGGAGCGGGGGGTCGATACTTGATTTTCTCCTAAGCTTCCAAAAGGTAAATTGTAGCACTATAATATGCATGATTGCCACCTGTATTCCACTTGCTTCTTGATTATATATTAGTTGGATTTTACAATTTTTCCCTTTTTTTGCCGTTTACAACCTCCTTAGGTATGATTAATTATCTTTTTTATTAGGTTGCAAGGAGAACTCATTTCACAAGGCCAAATTGGAAGAAAGTTTTCTCCAAAACATGGAAGAAAGTTTCTCCCCAAAACATGCTGGTGCCTACGATAGGTGAGTGTTTATCATTAACCAAATAATACCCCAGTAGCTTTTGTATTTTGAGTGTCTTATATTTTTATACAAATCATTTTGTCAATTGTTTTGACAGTGTCTTTCGTAAGCATATTCACCATTACTGCATTTAAAAAGTAAAACTGTGTCTTTGAGGTCAATACATATCCAAGGCAAAAAGCGCTAGGCGCTAGTCGGTCGCGGTCACCACGCCTAGCTAGTAATCGGTCGAGGCGGCGCCTAGGCGGGGGCCTAGGCGGATTGAACTTTTCTATATAAATTTTTTAAAATTATATGTATATTTGAAATTTTTTAGCACAAATAGGTAAGTAGATCTGCAAAAGATTGAATATTGGGCTTTAAATGTAAATTAAGGCTTTAAATTAGTTAAATTAAGGTTTTTTCTAAGTAAAATCTCATATTTCTATTTCTTTTCTTCTCATCTACAATAATTACATCACAAATTTTATTCTTAAACACCATTTAAAAACAATATCTGACCAATTTAATGAAAAAACCTAATTTAAAATTTTAAAAATCGAGTTGACCGCCGCTGACCGGCGTTGACCACCGTTGACCGTCGTGTTGACCGTCGTTGACCGCTTTTTTGGCCGCCTAGAATAAATCGGGGCGGTTTGTGGCCGCCTAGACCGCTTTTTACAACACTTATTCATATAGCGTCAAACAATTTACTAGATTAATTTTTAGGCGACATACATGGACAAATATGATGATATGCTATTGTTGTTTGCAGCCGGCAGACACCCACCTGAGTCACTGTCCAAATATGAATGCAGGTGCCTGTTCTTGCATAAAGTAACCGGGGATAAAAAAAGGCAGGTCGTGCGTGATGGGTCAATGCAATGGTCTGATCTTTTGTGCGAGCCTGGATTTTCCGAAAGGGTAATATTCTTTAATAAAATATGGTTTTACAACAGATTTATTGACATTATTCACTTCATAAGACGATAATCAAGGAGGAAGCCTAGGTGGCTTTCTCAACAATCTTTTAAATCTAATCCCGCCCTTTAAAATGGACTTTTCTCCTGATATGCCATTCTAATTCATAAGCCAAAAAGGGATTACGAGGTTTTCAGAACTCAAATAAGCCCACAAGCCTACATAATAAGCTAATTCAAACACCCACTTAGTTTCTATTTGTAATGCACGAGTGGTATTACTACTTGGTGATGCAAGTCTTACAAAGAATTGAAAGTGTGGTAACACTGAGGTACAAGAGATATCAGTATACGTTTTGAACATTTTTTTGCCCAGACTTTATCGTTTATTGCCCATGAATTTAGTATGTCGTTGTTGTATGGAGTTTCAAACGCTCTTTGGATTGGGTTTTATAACTGAATGCGTAAAGTGCAATGATCTTTTTCTATTGTTTGGAAAGACATATTTTAATTTTTATTAAAATTGGCATAGGGTTAAACATGAGGGAAACATTAGTATTATATGAGATCCAACATATTTGGAACTGACCAATCAAGAATACAGATTGCAATTAAAGAAGATGACGAGATTGTGGGTGTTCGAGGAACGAGTTGGTGAAGTTGCAACCAGCAAAACCAACCACAAAGGTCGAACAAGAATCACACATGTGGAATTCGGATGGTTACTCATTATTATTTTTAAACTCAATACTTAAATATTTTTATTATGTTATTGATATGTGAGCTCATATGATGCACATAAGTATTTTAACGTGAGAGTTGAGATTACACTAAAGTATTCATCTCTCTCTAATATCATAACCCGACCTCTTTGTTTTAGCCGTAGATTAGTCTCTTGATCCAGTTACTACTATCATATTTTAAGTTTCCGTAAACATCTATTACATATCTTAAAAGTATAAAAGTATGGTATCGGCTGGGCTGGCTTTCCTATCATGCAACTATGATCTTCTTATTTCTGGATACGCGAAGAATACTCTGAAGGTTTTATGCATTCGTCATGGTGGTAGAAGCTTACTATAAATTTTTGGCATCCAAAATTACCATGGTTAAACGTATAAAAATTATTATATAAACTTATGAAACTCGCATTATGATCATTTATCTTAGATATGAGACCCATAAAAATGGGCTTGACCCTATCAAATTATGTCAGGTGTCATGGTAGACATAGTAGAAACTGATCCAGTGGTTATCTCACAAAGTTTGTAAACTTCCTGCTTTTATAACTGACATCAACATTATATGCAACTATAATGAAGTAATTGCTCTTTTTGTGATTAATAATATGAAACTGCTTTGTTTTTGTCATTTGTTCCATGAATGGATCTTTTTCATATCCTATAGTCTTTAAACGTAGTGTCTTTTATACAGATAATGACAAAGTTATATGTGTGGTATTTGCCTTATTTATGGTTTGTTAAGGTGTTTGTTTACGCTATTATCTAAATGCTGAGATATGATGCAATCATGCAAGTTATGTTTCTTTGTTTCCATTATATAATTATTGCATCCCGTTTTACATTTTTTCATACTCGAGTGATCTTCTTGCCTTTTGTGCAAAATGTTACAAATATGTTGCCTTTTTTAGCACCGTTTAACCTCGCGTCTTTGGTACACCCCTACCACAAGAACAAATAATGAACGATTTCCATTATTTGTTCTTTTTGCATTAGCACCGTTTCATTTAAATTATATTCAAATGAAACTCTATTTTGAAAAATTTAAATTTGACTGTATGCTATTTGCGCCAACTTAAAATTTGTTTTTGATTCGTTTCAAAACCGGGGCAACATCTAATGAATGTCCAGTTTTTGCGTGGTCGTATCAACTAATTGAACCGTCATCATCTTGAGAAGATAATGAGGGTTGTTACAAAGCATATGAAAGATCTTGAAAGATGTGCATGATATAAATCCACACATGAATGCTGAGATGAGCAAGTCAGTAAATTGGTTTACCCTTCCACTTATCAACAGTCAGCCGTACCATTCAGTTCAGATAAAGATGACTAAGATGACTCTAAAATTCAAACGAAAGATAGGTTGAAAAGCGAACTCTGGAAGAGTACATCTCTTTTGTTACTGGTATGGCATATGTAATCAAATGCTATCTTATGGTTATAATGTTCTAATTATTAGTTTAGAGTCATTTAGTTACTTTTATGTATTCACTTTACTACCTAAATGGTTATAAAATGTAATACATTACGCAAATAATTGTGTATAGATCTGCAAACGCTCTGATCTTAAACTTAAGCCATAAGCACGTTCTATAAGTTTGAACAAACACTCGGGTTATTTGTTTATGCTTATATTTAGCTTTCTAAATATGACCCGACCCGACCCGTTTACTTTTTTTTCTTAATTTTTTTTTACTAAATGATCTATCAGATATTTACGAAATACCCCATCACACTATTCGTCAATGAAAACCGCCATAATTTTAAAAAACCCGCGCTTCGCGGCGAAGCGCGGGTTACAAACCCCGTTCGATAAAAACATGAGCACAAACCTACTTTTTACTAGTACTCTTTTTTGAAAATAGAATATTTTGTAAAAAGTAAACTATAAAGCGATAAAAAATGAAGATTTTTTTTATTTTCTACAGACAAGCCTTCGATATGCTTGTGAACTATTTTTCCAAGTATTTTTTAGTGTAAAATTTCCTCCTAGAAAAACATGTGATTTATTATTATAGTTAAAACATTTCATTTGTAAACTCGCACCTGATTTAATATTTCAATTCACATGTGATTTTCACAAATCACATATGATTTCATAAATCAAATCACATGTGATTTTCGAAATAACAAATTAAGGGCTAATTTACAAATCTCATATGATTTTTTAAGTTGAAAATTTAAACACGGACACAAAAAACTTAAAAAAAGTTTTCAAAAATATATAAAAAGACCTTTTTAAGGAAAAATGTTTTAATTCTCGTGCTAATTGTATGACTCTTTTCAAGTAATGATTAAAAGTTTGTTTTAACCATAAAATTTACATGTCGAGAAGGTCAAAATAAGAACTTAGCCATGAGAGAGAATAGAGAGAGAAAGAAAGGAAATACGGTGTATTATATTAGGAAGAAAGAATAATACACCTTATGGAAATGAACCACACCCTCCTTGGAAGTAAGGAGGGGGTATATATAGCCTCTACGCATCTAAACTATGCTAACTTGTCAATACTAGTCCTTGCGCACACGGCTGTTGATAACTAATGTAATTCCATATAAGTCGCTCACATTTGAAGGCTAACAATATTACCGTAATGTGGAGACATACGAAATTACTTACAATGTTTCTAACAAGTACAAATACAAAAAAAATAAAGTCTTCCAAGGCGCTTCCAAAGTTGAAGATGTCTTTCTTGTCCATTGTCTTCATACATGTACCCAGCTTTGATCTTCTTTGTTTGACATGTTGTAGAAACACTATAATAAGTATAAACTAAATTTATAATCCCCCTAATTCATACAATATGTCTGAAAAAGCTTTCCTTATAGACTCCTTTTTGACAAAGTTTCTGAGTCAGCTTCCCCTCAAACCAATAACACTATCTTGAGCAGATTCAAAACATTGATGAAACTTTTACGATCTTCTATCTTTGTCATTTAAGTGCACAACGGAAATTTGTAGAAGAAGAAGTAAACCACACCAAATACTGTTACATCTTGTCATTAGGTACTAGTGATAATCCGTTTGGGAGAACATGCAAGAAATCAACATCAAATCTTCTCACGTATGCAGAATATTTCACACAAACCAATCCAATGAAGTAGAAACCATAGTACCCAACACAAATCTACAAAACCAATATCTTCATTGACCCGTAAAACCACATCACGTACAAATTTTTTCCCCTATCATGGTTACGATATCCCGGAAGCATCATTGTTGTGTACGCTCGTATACTCGAAATGATCATGTATTAAGCAAAATCTTGAAAATTTTTGAACCCCATTGAGGAACTTTGAAATTTATGCTAAGACTGTGAAGTACCAATGTCGTTCTATAGCCCAAATCTATCCCGTGAGAATTGACTGTTGATCACATCTCTACTCTTTTAATCCCTCTGACTAACTTTACCAACCTCTATAATTGTCAACTCTTTGCAGTAATTACTGATGGAGTACTTGAAACTGAAGTACAATCCCCAAAATTTGTGACTTAATCTTGCACTGTAGTGATTGAAGAATACTATCCACATTTTCATCTGCGTGTGATACTGAGCACTACAACGTAACTCCTTTAAGTGATAGCTATACATTGTGGGTACTACAATGTAACTCCTTACATCAGGTATTACCAGATAGTTATTGTCTTAATATGAATCTCTAACGTTCAAGCAAGTCCTCAATCGATAAAGGGATTTGAAGAAAAGAATTAGAAAGTAGAAGGAAGTCTCGATGATGAAATAAGTACACTCCTTCATGAAATCCCACTTCAATATCAATAAGTGATAACAAATCAACCTCGTAGTCACTTTGTCATTCAAGTACCCAAATACTAGCCGATTGTTATTTAAGTGAATCTTATGAAGGATCATTTTAAGTGTGATGTATTGTGTTGTTGGTTTTTGTTAAGGTTTGATTGCACGTTAACTAAGGACTAACGATGAAATTATGTTGTTGTTAAAGGATATGTGTTATCTAGTTAACGACAGTTTGTATTCTTACAAACGAAGGACGAACGATGCAATGAACTATGAATTAGAGGGTAATCGATTGCTAGGGCTTGCAACTTATGTTTGAAACCAAACACGTAACTTAGTAAAGCCCGAGTTGACTCAGTTCAAAGCTATAAACCTTAACCAATCTTGTTTCGCCTGCCAATCCTTGAACTCACTTGTGTCGCCTATGATTTGAACATTTGTTTCGCCTAAAAGCGCGTTGTTTTGCCTAATCATGCAAGTTTTGTTTCGCCTATGTTTCAAAGTTTCTTTCGCCTATGGTTTCCCCACGTTGTTTCGCCTGCCCTTTGATCTTTTGTTTCGCCTATCTTTGTTAATACAAATAATGTCTAAAAACGTTATTTATATTTTTCGACCTCTCAACGTTTTGATAATAACAAAATGTAAAAACGTTTACGATAAAATTAAACGTTTACACATTATTAATCGTAAAATTCCATTTCTACGATTAGTAATCACTTAAGTTATGAACAAGCAAATCATTAAGCATGATTAGTGATCAAGAAAATATTTTTCTCTTATCCATTACATTTTTACAAAATTAATTATACAAAATATTTTCTAATTAAAAGAAAAGTTTTATTAAAAACTTAAAATTTGAAATTCAAATTTCCCCCCCAAAACGGAAGCTTCTATACTAGATACAACCTTCCTCAAAAACAGACAAAAAAGGGAGCGTAGTCGTCCTGGCGGCCCCCTTATATATCTGGGACCGCCGGGACCGCCGCCAGTTACTGTTAGATTTTTCTGCCTATAAATATTGCTTCATCCCTTGCTGAAAATCAGACCTCTTGGCATGAATTTTCTCACACTTCTTTCTCTCTCTAAAAACCTTCTTTCTCTCACTAAATATCTTGATCACTAATATCTCTTGATCTTGTTTTAAATGATCTAATCTCTTCTTCTCATCCCTTCCCTCTCATTCAAGTGCAAGAGAGCAACACTCGTATTCGCCAAAAAATAAAGTGTTGATTAGTGATCTCTCCTCTTTTCTTTTAAATACCAAATATTTATTGTAATTATCTTGTATATTTGTGTGATTCGGATTATGTGTAAATCCGATAGTGTAGATCTAGTGATTGTGAAGTGGTAGATTGGTTCTAGCTAAAGTTAGGACTCGACATTTAGCTTAGTGTCGGAAAATAAAGTAAGCAACGTATAAACGGTTTTCACCGCATGAAGGAAGCTTGTTGACATAGTGAAATCTCGAGTAGGATACTCGGGGAGTGGAGTAGGGTGACGAAGAGCTTCGTACCCGAACCACTATAAATCTTGGTGTCTTTGTTTGATTGTTTCTTTCCTTATCTCTTCATATTATTGTCATTGTTATTTAGCTTTAGTTTAGATTGTTATATTGTGAATTGGTTAAACATACAACTCAAATCTACATATTTTGTAAGCAAAGTTTTTAAAACAAAAACAAACCTGTAAACTATTCAACCCCCCTTCAAGTTTCCACAATTGGTATTAGGAGCCAAGGTCACTCAAGATTTTTAAAATATATTGTATTTTAAAGCTTGGATCTATCTATGGATTCTGACAAATATCTAGAAGGGCAATCTATGCAAAGACCACCACTTTTTGAAAGTGATAGTTTTATTTATTGGAAAAATAGATTCGAGACATATGTTAAATCAAAAGATCTAGATCTTTGGCATGTTATTACCAACTGTGATTTTCAACCCATTCAACAAAATCCGGAAAACAAATTAGATGAGGTTATCCCTTTTGAAAAACAAAGTGATGATCTTAAAAAGAAACTTGCGAAAAATAACGAAGCTAAAATGGTTATTTATAATGCTTTGCCTAAAAAAGAGTATGAAAGAATTTTCATGTTAATCATTATGTTTCCATGGAAAATACATGAATGTTTGGCCATGAACTTAGCCAACACCTTATTAATACATGATATTATGGTATTATTATGTTGTACGCAAAGCCGATGAAAATCATGACCACTTGTGACTTGTTTCGCTTGATATTGCATTTAGTTTTAGTTTTGGGTTTTGCCATTGTTTCGGCTTCTTTTTGTATGATTTTAAATTTTGTTGTAGCCATTGTTTGGGCACTTTACAATAGTTAGATGATAATAAAAATGTATTTAACCATCGAATTATTGTAACCGATGTTTGGATTCGAATGGCGCATAAGGAGTTAGAAGCTGAAAGGTTAGGAGAAGGAGCATAACTCATGGGGCTAAAATTCATTCAACTGGATCTCAGATTGGGGAAGATTCCTTCTAGGAGTTTCAGGCCCGTCAAGTCAGCTAAAA